>JAUMJM010000011.1:23080000-23100000 GCA_033558235.1 Neomorphus geoffroyi
ATCAAAATTCAATGGTAGTATGTAATTGAAATCTCTTTTTAATAATTTCAGATGAATTAGCAATTAGGGCTTGATCCGATTTCCATGAAATTTATTAAAATTGAGGGCTGAAGCCCTTGAAAACTTTTATTCTTTTCACTCCATTAGCACAATACATCTAGTCTAAGTGACTCTGTCAGTTACTACTGTGCATTCCTTGTTTATTTATGAGAATTTGTTTCATGGAAGTTCAAAAGAGGTAACCTTATGCATATTCATAGTAGATGGCTCATAATACATGAATCAAGAAAAACTCTCAGAGCTTGAATCGGTTCTTACTTTCTAAGCAAGTTTACAACTGCTTCTACCTTCACAGCTTCTTACAAGCACATTATATCTGTGCGTAGTCTGCCTTTAGCAGTGACCTTTTTGAGACTTGCCAGGCCTCGCTTTGAATATGACACAGGAAAGGATCAAATGCTGTGCTGGCCTCTAAAAATGTATATATAAAACGTGGACTTCTGAAGACCACTGTGAAACAGGAGCCCTAGAAAATGGGACAATGAACCAGAAAAGCAGTGCCAATTGTACTGCCTCAATACCCTAAAAATAGTGTTTCTCTGTGCCAACTATAAATTATACACAGAGAGACTGTAAGGTCACAAGACATATGCCACACAGAGGTTTTTTGGGGCTTGGCTTAATTTTTCCATAGAACCTTTATGAAAAGCAATTATGCTTAACAGGTAAAGGCTGAAGCACAATGGTCTGACTCCGTGACAGCCATGTGTTACAATTCAAAGAGTGCAGCTTTGCCAAGCTGTTTGTCTGTGTCGCGTGAACTTTATTAAAGATACCGTTCTTGGAAAGGCTGGTGCTTGTTGTGTCATTATGAGAAAGTTAAACAATATTTCTTGGGAAAGAAGGGCCGTTTCTATAGCTAAATGGAAATGTAGATTACTATTCATGAAACTTAAGAATAAATATGTTGCTAGTTTTCCGTCATCAACTGTGCTTAATTATTAAAATATTGAGACTCCAGAAGGAAACTGCAAGGACAAAGTAGAAAATTTCTTTGTGCATTATTGTGACGGAAAGGAGAGTAAAGTACTCTTACCTTTAAGGCCAGTGGGACTTCTAATGAGAGATAACCCCAGTTAATGACTTCAGACTTTGTGTTTATTATTCCAGATAACAGCTATTATTTGCTAAATATAGTATAGTGGCATCATTAACTCAAAAATAGATCAGGATTTCATATGTCTATAAACACGTAACATTTCTAAATTATAAGGGTAAAAATATTGGGAATAGTGAAAAATACTCTTACCTTTTTGAAATTTTCTTTCAGAATCAATGCATAAGGAATGTATTTGTACAGGATTTCAGGGATGTTTGGCATTCTTCTTTGGCTTCATTGGATTTTATGTTGGTACTCGTAAAGAACATCAGTTTTCATGCACTCAGTTCATTTAGCAAAGCTATTTCTGAAGTACTTTAGTTTAGTATCTTTTTTTCAAAGGTGAAGACAAGTTTTCATTGCAAATGAAGCAAATATACAAATTTGAGTGGCACCTCTTTTGATTTTTTGAAGGTATTATTTCTTTAAAGCTTTCAAGAATAAACCTGATATATCAGGTGCTTGTTGTGATATGTGTAACTTAACTGCATTGACAATTAACACATCAGCCTTTGCCCTCAGCAGTTTACAATGGAAAAGGAGGAAATGTGTCACCTGTTAACTGGCTTAGAATGTAAAGTGACACTGTTGTTGTTTGTGTTAGTAATTGCCAGTATCGAGATTAATCGCTGAATAAAATGTTACGTGGGCAGCATCTCACCCTAGAGAACTTGAACAAATATCTTAATATGGCGCTTAACCATCTCTTACTGATAAGAATGAATAAACAAAATGGGTGAGCCTTATAACATGATCTGAAGGTGAACAACTTTGTGCTGGCAAGACTAGAAGGGTCAAATAAACCATCTCTAAGAACATATTTATTCCTATTCACTGGAGTTTAAAACTAGAAGCTGATAACAGAAAGTGCCCGGGCAGAATCAGTCTGTAACTACTCATCCCTTAACAGTTCTCCAGCACCCTGTGAAATGTGCAAACACACTTGACTGTGCCCCAGGTCTGAAGAAGGCACAAACCACTTAGTAGAGTTCCGATCAATCTGCAAGGCAGAAATGTGTGCGACACCTGCCTGAGCAGCTTGTTGTCTCGTTTGAGCTGAAGAGCGCTGGGGGCTCTACGGACTTTGCTTTCTGCCGTGTCACTTCAGACCTCAGGATCTGAAGATATGCAAATGGTTTGGACAAGCAAACATGGTGCCAACGCTGTGCTCGTAGCAAATCATGCTACAGGACACTAGTTACTGTTTCATTGTGTTGGATTTTATAAGAAGATAAGCATAAGCAGATTGAAATGCTAAAGGCAGGCCTCTACAAAACATTTACACGTAGGTTGCCAGTTTGTTAATCAAGAACAGCCTCAGAGGCAGAGCCTCTTCTCTCTGATCTAGAAACTCAGTGGCTGACTCAGCAAGGCATTGCGTGCAAAGTAACGTGTCCCTGCCTGTGGGGGGCTGGTTAGGATCACCTCCATATGCTGGAAGACAGGGCACGTTACATCAATTACAATGGAGAGCAAACCCAGCTATATGGCTGCCAGCCTCGAGCTGGCTCACATCCACCCAGCACTGGCCATGGGAAGAAGTGCTTGGGTATGTATGCACCCATCTGTATAGACATTTCCCAAAATCATTACTTGCAAGTCAGGAGTAAGAGCCTGTTGGGTTTTGAAACTCTACTTATTTTTCCAAATGGCCTCAAATAGCTGAAAATACTGGCATTGGTCAGGCATGACTGTGATAAAACACAATTTTCCCCTCTGACATTTTATGGTTTACCCATGAATTATAATGAAAAAATGGATACAATTTTAGTTTTTTGGTGGAACTCCAACAAAAACAAAGCAGTTTCTTAAATAAAAAAAAGAATGGGTGGAGTGCAATTAAACATTGTGAAGTTTCTCAAGTTAAAAAGGAAACTGACATAGAGAGAGCTGCTACTATTTAGAAAGCAAACATTATGCAATGTACGCAGATAAAACTGTAAACCAGAATCTGCACACCTCTTCAAACATTCAGTTATGAAAATCAAAGGTTTTCCTCCAAAATCTTTTACGGAAACAGATAATTTCCTCTTCCAGGCTTTGTTTGTATACTTTCATCCATCATGCTGCTCTACAATGGGTCTTTCTAGTCCTCCCAGAATCAAAACTCATTTTGGAAGTGGTCATTGAGGGCAGACTTCTAAGAGGGCAGGCTTCCCAACAGCACTTCTCTTCTGCTCAACAGAATGGATCTCTGTCTGAAGGGCATTCCCTGGGATCCTGAAATGTCTCACTGTTTGTGAGTTCAGCTCTTCCTGTTAGCTGGCCACTAAGCACTTTCTTTCTGTAAAAGGGCAAATTAGATTTCTTTTGTCTGTCTTTCATTTTTACTCTTTTCACTAACAAGAGCTTGGAGTAGGACTGAATTTTATTTTACTTTCGTTGGTTTAAAATTTTGAAGTGTGACCACAATTCTGCCTGTCTATTTTCTATCTTATCATTCTGCTATAGTAGTTTAATCAGAAAACCACCAAGCTTAAATTTTAAATTCTGAACTACCATTGCTGTTTGTTGGAAATGACAAGCATTTAAAATAGCACAGATGAATTAGTTTTCTGGAGTTCTATCAATGTCATTATTTTGAAGTCACATAAAAACCAGAAATATTTGATCATAGTGGATTTTTTTCATATATTCACTAGATTATGTAAGATCAGATGCCTTCAAGACCTATGATGTTACTTTGATTTAATCTGGTTGTACCTACATTGCATTTTCAAAGCTGTTCTACAGCCAATGCTAAGACCAGACTCCTACAGCTACTGGTGTGGCATCAGGAGAACTTCTGAAATGTAATTTCTCCTTTGCTGGATGACACCTTGTGTCTCAATAGCCAAGAAAGTCACAGTCATTAGGATGGCTGTAAATCAGCCACGTAGGCAGTGGGAGGTTTGTGCAACATGCCACTCGTGTCTGTCTTTCAACTGCCTAAGGCACATCACCTCTAAGAAAAAATCATGATCAAACCTCTACTCAGTATGTGCATGTGGTCCTTCTTTATTTCTCCAAAGCTCCCTCCATACACTTGGTGATAACTTAAGACTGCCCAGTTACTTCTTGTTATATCAAATGCTGTAGGAAGAATGGGATCCTTCAGAGTGCAATGGGACTACAGCAGAGGAGGAGTTCATGTAGGCTTTTGCAGAATGGAGAAGAAAAGATCAAGCAGAAATCTTGCTCTGTTAGCATCAAATGCAGTTTATCCATTCCTTTCAATGAGTTCTGAGTTTTAGCCCTCAGCTCTTTATATAATTGCTGGTGTAAGTACACTTCTCAATGAAACTCGCCAGGTGCTTCTTTAGCGGGACCAGTGCTGCTACTTTGAAAAGCAGTTATGGTTGAAAACAACACTCCCCTTCCCCCAGCACATTGATTCTTGATGACATAAATGCATAATTTGGCAACTTCACAGCTCGAATCCTCCATAATGCTTATTTTTTAGCTAAAAGAAATCCCTGGCACTATCCTGTCTGCCTGCATGCTAATAGAGCATGCCTAAAATGTACAGAGAGAGTTTTGCTGGAGCTGACACCACCTGTTGATAGCTGCTCTAAGATTGGTTCATGCACTTTACTCAGGTTGTTGGTGAACAGCTTATGGACACATAGTGTTCTTACATATTAATTTATAATGTGTTCATAAGCAATGTTTGTTGCTTATTATAATCTTCACGAATGGCATTTTTTTCAGAGAAATATATGTTAAAAAAAAGTTTTACAGGGTTATTTTTAAACCATACACTCACTGTTTCTCTTCCTCTTGCTTGCAATAGGAGTTCTTTATCCAACAGAGTGTTTCAGGCCTCAACTTTGGAGGTTTTTAGGAGAAAACATTTTCACTTGATATTAAAAGACTTGGTAAAAGTAATATAACATGTCCAAAATTTATAACTGTCTTATTCTCAGACAAATGTCATTTCATACAAGTGTGAAATATAAACTTGCAATTTCTGCAACAATAATTTTGTAGTTATAACACTGAATCGATAGTATTGGATGAAAATTTATGTACAGTCTTTTTACATTCAGTGTACAATCTACTGGAAGAAATAAGATAGACAAATAAGATGTTTTCTCCTTCATTTCAAAAATCTGCTCTTTTTTAATGACAAATGGTCAATCTTTTGTTTGGGTCAATGTTTCATTTCTATTGAAAGCTGTCATTGGTTTTTATTGTTTGTTGTACAGTACAGCTTAGAAGACCCAAATCAAAGGGAATATTGTACTAGTAATATTTAATGTGCATACAAGCAAATAGATGCTACCAATGTAATTTTGAACCGATGTCAGAGTACTACTCAAACTGGTGCCAAGAAGAGGAATATTATATTTGGAAAGGAAGGGGGGGAAGGAGGTTATATTTGTCAAGACTTTTACCAAGAGATATATTCCAAAAATCTTGGAAGTGGTTCAGATGCATCTATCCAGAGAAAATCCTGAGCTCTTTAGGTTAAAAAGACTGACTGAGAACAGTGAAAGTAAGAAAAGACAGGGATCAGATTTCTAAGGGAACATCAAGAGCTTATTGTCTATTATTTACCATACAGAAATCCCCTTAAAGTATTGGCCTTCTTTAACACACGGCCACAGCTACCGGGATGAGTTTGAGGAAAAGCTAACACACCTCAAGTGCGTGTAGTTTCCCGACCAGTCCGTTCCCTTATTAAAAACGAAACCTTTTGCAGGTTCCTCAGCTCACATCAATACACAGCGTATCTTTTTGAATACAGGTAGCCTACTAAACCCAGAGTAATTTCCATGTGTAGAGCAGTGGAGGATCTGTTGATCCCAGCCTATTTCCCTCCTCAGTCTGCTTCCTATACCCATCTTCAAAATACACCTCCAGTTTCCCTCAGTGGCTGGTGCCTTCCTCTCACACAGGGATTTCTTCCTGGGCTCATGTTGTTCTACAGTCTTCCTTCTTAGCCTCGAGGCCAACCCGGACAGTCAAAAAAGATGAGGTAAGGTACTTTTTACTTAGCTGATACATTGCACATTATTACCAGGAAGGAAAGTCCAACTTAATCTGATATTTCTCCAGAAAAAAATTCAAGATAAAATCTTAGATGTGAATTGTCAAGTTCACTCTGTCTGGATGGATGTCTGAGTTATAATAAGAATTGGAAAATGTATAGTCAGAACAATGAAAAAGGCCACATTAAGCAAAAATGAATAAGGTGCCAAGGGTCTTACACGAGGGCACATCATAACCAGTGCTCAAAGTGCGATGGATGGGGATACTGAGTAATAGGAAGATAAAGATCTAAATACAGATATTTAACCTCTGAAGGCCTTCAAGGGGCTTGTTCTGTAGAAACTAGATTACAGCTATATAAAGCTTGGACGTAAATGAACTCTGGCACTGTCAGAGAGTTTTTCTTTTCTTTTTTATTTTTTTTAAGGTTAGGTCATTTTTATGAATACCAGTGCAAAATAGAGTCAGTTTAGCTGTAAGATGAAGAGAAAGGAATGAGAGGAATGAGGTGGTCAGCTTTCCAAGATTATTAGAAAAAAGCTGTACTGAGGTTAATTTCTTAAAAACTGAAGTTATAGTCTTCAAATAAGTAATTCCAATGACCTTTATAAAAGGAAAAGTTTTTGCACTCCCAAAGCAGTGAGATGCAGCAAACATCCCAGATACTAAGCTAGTGGCTTAGTACTGAATTTTTCCTCTATATATGGTTCATTAGACTTTGATAACACAAAACTTGTTAGTGACTCTTCGATTATCTCACGGCACAAACAGGAGACCTGTTAACAGATTTGTGTACAGCTCTGCATCCAGACCATTTCTGGCCAGGTGTGGCACAAACTGAGTTACTGTAGGTACATTGCTTTACTGGTGTTCTCCTGCACAGCAGACAGAGAAAACTTCTGATGCAATGTCTCTCTGACAATGTGATCAAACTGCAGAGGACCTAGAATGCACCAGAATCTGTGGAAACCAAGAGAGCAGTGAGAAAAAGCAGTAAAGGCATGAAGCAGAGGAGTTTAAACAGAAATTTCTTTAGATGCCAATAGCTCCAATTTTACAAGCATGAAAAATATGGAATGTACATTTTACCATCCTCCTGCTAGGCTCTGCTCTTATTTGATATTTCTCAGTCGTGGAGCCTTACTCTATATCAGGTGCTCTTTCTTTTCTCACAGTAAAATTGCTTTCAGTCACGTAACAGAAGTTTCTGTAGTTTTCTGTTCAAAACTTTCAAGTTTTGGCACTGAACCTAAGAGTTCTAAATATGAAAAAAGGTTTAAAAATTTTTATAAAGGCAAAAAGTAAGGTTTCAATAAGAAATATTCTAACACCTACTGTTATTACTGAACATGGATATAAGTTTGGGGGTTTAATTCACAATTTTTCATGCTTGAAAGCACATACTGTAGCCTCTGTGACAATATTCCTACGTTAGTAGAAGCAAAGAGCACGGACATTATTTTCTTTATGGTTAGCATAGTAGGGCTGGAAATGAAGTGATTCCCTATCATTTTGCCTTGTGAATCTCCTCGTGCTTGTAGAAATTCTCATGCTTTCCATTTATTTATGCAAAATGCTGTTAAACAAATCACTACATATGAAGATAAGGTAGCATAATGCACTGATATATTTTATTGTGATTCTGAAAATTACAAAAAAGTAATGGTATAGCTAATCTGCTAGATTTTTTTAATTAAATGTAATTTCTAATTACAAATTGATATTTCCAATCCAATCTATCTCGTGCTGATATTCCCTTGTGTTGTTTGCTACTAAAAAGCTACACTGAATAACCTTCTTGGCACTACCCAAGTTCTATCTGTTGCCATTTACACAATATTTTGATGCTAACTAATACGCACCTTGAAGACCGTGTAACAAAGTGAATATATGAAGCGTGAAATATTAGCAGCTTAAACCACCAAGTAAAAAAGACATAACAGAACTGTTGTGCCACAAACCTCTCAAAGATCAGCACTGAAAAATGTATTTTTTTATTTTTTCTATAAGATGGGATTTAGAATATTCCTGCAGGGTTCCAAATCTAACTCCAGATCTACCTTTCAGGGCACAACAGAGTCTCTGAAGCAGAAAGATGATGCAGCTCTGAGGCGTACTAAAGATTTAATGATTGTTGCACTTCTGCTGTCCAGTCTCTCTGCTTTTCGAGTTTGGAATGGCTGAGGCAAAACCTTAACACTAGCAGATACGGAGCTACGAGAAATGTGGGTTCTCTTGGGCATCTAACATTAACTATTGGGGGTTTTGTGCAGTAGATCTCTGTTGTCTTCTCCTTTTACTGTTTAATAATATGTTGAATCCACCTGACATTGTAAAGTCCTTCCTACTCAGTCAGCATCTTCGTACAGAAGGGTCATGGATTTAACCATGTGCAGATCATCTCTCCCAAAGCTACAGTTAACATGCCAGAAGAAACGTGCTCTCAAAACTGCTTGCTGTATTTAGCAAAAATAAACAAAATTACCTATAAACTAACCAGGAATAACTCTGGATCAGGCTGAAGCGTCTAGGGGAGCGGGGGGAGGTAAGGTGTAGTTATCCTGAATCACCTGCACGCTCCACTGCTAGGAGAATGCATTGCGAGGCAGGAGACCCATCCAGAGAGGCTGCGGCATGCAGATAGCTTTGGAGCTTGCTGGGATGGTGGCAGGGGCACACTTAATCCTTAGAGTTGTCAGGAGAAATGTGATTTGTCCTGGGTTAGAGAAGAAACTATCCAGTTCCTTGCCATCACTATTATAGGGTGGTAGATGGATGTGGGGAAAGCCTGCTCTCCTTTCTCCCATCCCAACCTGCAAGAGAATACTGTAGACAAGGAGTAAAAATTACTTTAAATTATTTATTTTCACCCTCCTCTTGTTGTAGCTCTGCATTTTCTAAGTTCCCTTGCTCTAATTTTTGCTCAATTAAAATACAGTGTGTAAAATTAAAATCTCTTTGGTATTTTTGGAGGGGTTTTCTTAAGGAAAATGTAACCAATAGCCACCTCAAAACTCCCTTTGGAATCCCTCACGAAAGAAACATAAAGGCCATAAAAATGGTCTTGGTAGTAGAAATCATCCTGTTCTCCCTGGCATGGTGGAACTAGAAGGTTCATGGATTTCTTTTTCCATGCTGCTCTGAATTTTTAAATACAGAACTTATAGAAATACATGGAATATACAGAATTTTTGATATCAAAAGGCATTGCTGAATTTTTATCAGACATTTTACACCTGCTGAGCTGTTTGCATTCATACTCAAACCCCATTTTTGCAGCTTATATGTCAAAACCTATTGCAACTAGCAGTTTACAAGTCTTATTTTGATTTCAGTGTCACTTTTATCTATGGAGAGTCTGATTTGGTAAAATAGATGATGACATACTTAGAATGTGTTGCCTTGGGTGACTCAATTACAATTACAAAAAACTTCCATCTGAGGGATTGTTTGGGGTTTTTTCCATTTTAGCTCATTTTAATGGGTCATACGTAAAAGCATTATTGGAATGATGGGTTGGTGACCTGGTAATTGTCTTGATGAGCAGGTATAAACTTCTGAATGTAAGCACAGTGATGATGAGTGTGTGTTTTGTTGGTGGCACTTTAAGAAAACTAGTCTAGAGTTATAAGTCTTTTTTTGCCCAGCTGGATGTTAACAATGACCAAGTGACCTTCCCATTCATTTTCTTCTGTCCTTGCCCACTGTCCTTTCCAGGGAGAATTTAGACGCCGTAAAATCCATCCCTGATGCACTGCTCACTCTTTCAGGAGTCTCATTTTGATTGACTGTCCGTCTACTTCCTTACGAAGTGTTCTTCTCATCCCACCATCAATCTCACATCCTTCTACACCTCTTTTCACCATCACTATGTCATACTCACGTAACATCTAAGTATTGCAATCTCCTTGGCGTTCACAGAAAAGAAGGGGGTTTGCATTGCTGGGAAAAAATGTGAACGAATTTGTGTAGTGTTTATTCGCAAAAAAACAAAGTAAAAGCAAAGTATATGTTGGAAAGGCATAGATATGACTATTCAATAGAAATGTGAGGAAATTATTCTAGCACAGTCCAAGAGACTAATGAGTCCATATTAAGAAAATGACACAGTGCAGGTCATCCTTTTATAAAACAGGATATTACAGAAATGGAGAAGGTACAGCTAAGGGCAAGGAGAGTGCCACAGCAATACAATGAACTTAGTTATTCAGAAAAGTTAGGGAAACAAGATCCATATGCCAGGGAAAAGAATTAAGGTTGAGATAGAGCATCAGCGAAGTCTGCCAGAATAGTTTCATGCAATAGATGTAACAGCTTTGAAGACAATACTTACAAGGGGATATCTGCACTTGTATCACTGCAGCTGTAGGGTCCAAACCCGAGGAAGGGCACTGCCATTTAGATTTGTTGGTTTTCTCAATGTGTATTAAATAATACATAAAGTGTAAATGATGATAAAATGGATTTAAGTGGTTTAAAATATAGACCTGATTAAATGGGTGTGGATTTTCTTACTTCTGAAACAATATCTAAACATTTTTATAACATCTCTTAAAAATATTTTTTAAAACTTATGTGTTCTTATAGCTAGCCAACCTCACAATCAAATTTGGCTTTCGGGTAAGCCAAAATGAGACAGAAAATATTACATAAACACTGAAAAGAGTTAAGCAAGCAGGCTTTGTGGTGGTGTTTGTGTGATTTTGCTCTTTCCAAAATAATAACATGATCTTTTTTTTTTTAATAATGTAGGAGACAAAGGAGTACTGCACAAACACAATGTATGGATATAGATTTAGTTGTAAACATCCTCTAGTGCTGAGTCAACAATCAAAAAAAGAAAGCCTACCCCATTGCTCCTTTTTTTAGGCATGAAAGGGTATTTTATACAGTAAAAGGTACCAGAGGTTTCATGCGCTAAAACAATTGGGACTTTTATGAATATGAACTCCTTCATGAGGATATTGATTAATCTGGATTATTTTCTACACCATTTAGAACTGCAATTGGTACTCACAGAAAGCTTTTAATCTGTGCTTTTTAAACATGTCTATACTTTGGAGCAATGGCAGTCTCCATTCAATGGAGAATATCCATCAAGGACATAGATATGTAATCCTACAAATACAAAGGATAAGGAGTATTCAGTAAATTGTTTCAACACTCCCTTTTCACCAGGCAAGCTATATTCTTTGTCCTTGCTGGATCCCTGATAATTAGTCTCATCTATCTGTAATACGCTCAAGCTATAGGGACCTCTGTTGTGAAAGAGAAAATATTTAATTTGTCTTTAAATTTGAAAAATTTTACTAATATAATTAAATGCAAAATGCTTTGTTTATAAAGTAAGTTTTAAAAGTGTGAATTAAATAGCGTTGCTTTCAGAAAAAAAAAATAGCTGGATTAATTAATATATTTAGATGTTTCTGCAATTACTGGCAGGGAAAAAAACAGATTAAAAAGAATTAGCATTTCATTGTATGCTTGGAAATTAAGTACCAGAAGGGTGTGGAAGTAGATCTGAGTAAGAGGCAACTCATATGTTTGGGGAGAAAAAGTGATCATTTAAGAACCCATGGTGTGCATCCCATTAGAGACTGTCAAGCTGCATTTGTCAGACAGAGAATATGAAATGGGACCAATTAATACGCACGCTGTTGAATGCATGGCAATAGCTTCTAATTCCTGATTTACAGAGGAGAATACAATTGAGTGGAAATTATTTTGATACATTTGCATTTCTGGTTATAAGTCTGATTGCATATAAGGAGATCTAGAAACCACAGACTAGTGACTACAGCCTTCAATTCCTGTTCCAGAGTGGCTTGTTTTGCCACTGATGTTTCTGATGTCCTTGACCAGGTCACTTATGTTTGTAAATGTTCCGTGTACTGAGTTTTGTTAAGTCTAACTTGCTTGTAAGGCTTTACAGTCTTCCAGAGAACAGGTTTTTCTCTCTGTTTGTACAGTCTGCAGTAGAATGAGCCTGTGATATTCTCTAGGGGGAATTTAAATACCATAAAATCTTGCAAGCAGCAGAAGGACCACAGCACAGAAAGGGAGAAAATCAATGGGATTTGGGGATCAAGGAATTTTAAACTCAAGGAGTTTCAAATATATAGCTTCCTTGCACTGAAATAGCTCCTAATCTGATCCAAAATTTGATCTCTTTGCTCAGCATGTTTCCATGCCCTTGAAACAATTTATTTGTGACAGTTCCACATTTTTATAGATTAGGAGCAGAGAGCTTTAACATATTTTTTTTTCCAGGCACTGAATGCTAGGTCCCCAGTTCTACTAAAACCTGACGTTCCTGACTCATAACTAAGGAGTAAAGAGCATTCAACCTAGTAGATACAAGAAGTGTGATATTCAGAGTTGTGAAATTTTCTGCCAGAATCATGGTTCAGAGGACTCCATCCAGGTGTCAGTCCTCTTCCAGGCTGACTGGAGCCTTCTCCATGTTCTTTATTGTCTCCATCGTTCTTTGTTCTCCAGTGTGACCAAATGCTTGATCAGTGGTTGAAATTACAGCTCTACAGGTCTCAAGCAGCCATTTGGCCAAAGGTTATGGAGCTACAGACACTGTCTTTGTATGAACAGTGAGTGCGTTGGTCGGTCATTTCTGATATTGTGCTGTAGCGTAGTGAAGGCTTAGCTAAACAGTAGTTCCATCGCGACAGTAAGGTGCTCAATCCAGAGCAAGGACCGATGTATTTAAACATGTACTTCTGCTGATTTTCGGCTAGTGACTTCTCCTAGGAAGACATCTCACCGGGATTTGTGCTGCTGTGTTTACAGGGCTGCCTGTCTTGGGCAGACTGCCTAAATTGCAGCACATTGTTCTCACTCCTGCCTGGGCAATGCAAGCCAAAATTCCTGCCGAGTAGCACCCTAGCCTGGCCGAGCTGCAGGCTGCAGTACATGTAGCTTGGCAACAACAATTAAACCATACTCTTTCCAACGGGTTTAGTTTCAATAACAGATAAGGAGCCTTTTACTGAGGCAATGTACCTTCTTTCTTTCGTTCATCCTCTCTTTTTGGAAGACTAGCAGTTTAGGAGGAGATTGGCATCTAGACTTTTATTTACCAGCCTATAAAATATTTTCCTATGCATTATTGTTAGAGTGTTCAGGGAGAGCAAGTCAAATGGAATGAAAACCAAAGTGTAAGCAGTGTTATCCCAACAGGTTTTTCCCCATATTTATATCTCGTTTTGTTGACTTGTCACTACAATATGACAAAAGATAATTTTGTTTTCGAATAGAGAAGAAAACAGAATGTATGTGCTATCTGGCTTAAAACTGTTATAGTATTTGTCAGCCACCAGCAACTTTTGAATTCTCTTCTGAGAAATAGTTTAGTAGTTTGCATTTATCTCTGTTATTCAACACTAGAGGTAGCGTAGGAGGGCCTAGAAGCAGTTAGGGTATGTGAAAAACTGATTTTTGCATTAGTTGGTCTCGGGTGATGATCAAACCGATAGTCTACAAGCACTTTGGTAAAGAAAAATGAAACTCTGATGACTATATGATCAGACATCATGCTCTTTCTGCTTGACTAGTTAACATCCTATTTTCAGTGCATAAATTCTACATGGTACCCTTTAAAATGCACTCAAAAGCATGTAACGTTCACTATTCCCTCTTTTCCCCATGTTTATGGACCATCTTGTTGATTCTAAACAGACTTTCTTCCAGCTGAAGTGAAACAAGATCAGTTTAGAAGAGTGAAAAATGCAATGTGGTTCCAGTGGTTAATTAGAGAAGTGTTTCATATCTCATTAGTGAGCAGGGTTGTGTATTCTGGTTTCTGCTATCAGCATGAACCTATGTTTTGCAGATAGGTTTTATAGCCATGAGTTTTGATGCTCACGCTTAAGGTTCTGGCATCTTACTGAGTTCCATGAGAGCCCATTTACAATTCCAAGAGGTGTCTGAACAAGCAGCTCTGCTGAACAACAGCAATAAAAAGCAAAAGCATGTAATCCTGTAGTCCTAAACTGATATACTATATTATTTTCAAGTGTAATGCTTACATCTCATAAATGAGGTCATATGTCGTAGATATATCAAAGAAAACAACAGCATGACTATGAACACAGATGTCCACACTGGGATGTGCCCACCTATGCCCGCATGCAACTGCATTTTCAGCTTTACTGAGGAACTCATTGGGTCCAGACTCCCAAAATGTAAGTTGTCACTCTCCGCTTCTTGCAGATTTAATGAAGAAACATAGTCAATAACTTTCCAAACAGTCTTTCTTTTGACTTCTAAAGTTCTTTTCTATGCAAAGTTTAATGGAAAAACTGAATGTTAAGCAACTGAAAAGATGAAAAATGTGACAATCACTAAATAGTAATGAAAAATACAATCAAAATGTGAAATCCCAATACAATAAATAATACAATACATAAAACAAATTTGTGTAATCCAAAGAAAACCAACTAAAATTAAAATGTACCTCTCTATCACTTCATTATTTTTCTCTCCTGGTGTAGATTTCTTATATGTATGTGGATAAATATATTCAGCTTCTGTAATTATACAATGCTGATTCACTTCAACTTGAAGATCTAGATCACGGTCTTCCTAGTTATTGCTAGCTATTTGCAGTAAAGAAAGATATTGTTGCAATTATGTTGGATGCAAAGATTACAAAAGATAGCATTTTGGAGATGAAAAAATAATACAAAGCCCTTACGCATTCACTCCATTCTGCTTAATTTTGCTTCTCCTGCCATTCGGTACCTATTTTGCTGTCATTTGAACTGATTAACTACATAACATTAGATCAACAAAAAATCCATGTGATTTTTGTTATTGCATTTTTCAAACAGAAAATATATTACCGATAGAATTTCTGCTTGAATGAAAGGTAAAAGAGCTGTTAGAACTCACTGGATGAAGGAAAAGAGGTTACACATAGAATGTCTATGTTAATGACTAGGAGCTGTTGATTAGCATCGTCATTATTCAAAAAAAGATGTGTGAACCTTTCATAACAAACTTGTAAGAAAGAAGAGTTGGCCTCATCTGTGTGTTTGTTTATTAAAATAGAACAGTCAGCAATTTGCTTAAGTCAAACTAACCCCATCTCATAGCCTTGCCAGGCAGGGCAAGTGAGTTTGATTTCACATCCTTCTCCTCTTCTCCCACACCCCAGGCCCTGCCACCAGCCCACCCACTGGACAGTGCGGTGTGGATTTTACTACTTCTTAAAATAAGCACTTCTAAAATCAGTAGTCTGAATGTTGCTCAGGTCTCCACCAGCCTGGTGGGGTGCAGGTTGATGGCATTCTTAACAGTCGGCAGAAGGTTGAGCTGATCAGTAGCTCTGGAACTGCCAGGGAAGAGAAGCGTCAAAATAATTCAAGGGAAGAACCCATTGGGCTGCTGAGGGAAAGGAAGGCCACTCACATGCGGAAAGTATTTGACAAAGGTGGGCTTTTGAAATTGATTTTTTTTGCATATGAAGTAAAACTGCCATCTCAGCTCTACTTTGTCCTTACTTTGAGCCTGCTCAAGCTGAGTTTGTTTCTGTAATTGTAGGGTAAGGCTTTTCAGAGGCAAATCTGGGATTCAGCTGGAGTAGCTGAGGAAAAGGAACTCCTCTCCTTGAGCTTAAGTGGGCAACTATGTTCAGTAATGGGTATTTAAGATGAAATGTGTGGTTCTGCATGCTTGTTTATGCTATGTTGAAGATTCTGTTATTGCTTTTGTTGGTGGATAATTTCATCTGACAAAGTGCAGCAGATTCATCTTTATGTATGAATTTACAAGTACAGAGTGGAAAGCATAAAAAAATAATACAGAACTGAACATGCAGAGTCACAGCACACAAATTAGAATATTCAGCAGTTCAAAAATGCTAGATAGATAATTTTAATTTTTTATAGTACCTCTGTACTTGTAAAGCTTTAGCTTTTGTTCATGATGATAAACATCAGGAAACCAAACTCACAAAAGAACAGATTAAAAATTGTTTCAAATACTTGTTTGCATGAAAAAGGAGACTATATTTCTCAGATTTAGCCAGTAAGCCCATGAAGGTGTAATATGTTGTCAACTGCTGTTTTTTCTGTTGTGACTTTTGCTGTATGGTAGAAGAGTAAAATGAAGTCTTTCTGTAGCACTCACCTGGGCCTGGGCTAACTTAACATTTTTGCAAGTTGTCATGGGACAGGGTGAAATGCCGCCACTCCCCACTATTTAAGAGATATTGGTTACTTTGGTCTTATAAGTGACTTTATACTCTCTGTATTTTTTTGGAATACACTGTAATTCTCAAGAACTTACCTGACACCTGAAAAAAAGTAGGCATAATGAAAAAGTAAAATACCCTTTTATTTGGCAATTCCTGAAACATTTAGATTAATATGGTAGTATCATTTGAAGAAGGAGCAGAGCAAACGTTTGCAATGTGATCAGGCTTGGTTTTGTTTGGGGTTTTTTTCTCTTTATGTTTTGGGGTAAGTGAAATTCCATCCGGTTCCTTGTCCTATTGATTTTACTCATCTCCGAATGCCACTTCAGATTGCTCTGTCCTGAGGTTGCTGCTTGCTCTCAGAGATTGCACTTTCCTTCTCCGCTGGACTTTATAGTTTTCTTCCACTATTTGAAATTATTCAGTTCTTCCCAGCTGATTACTTTAACAAGTATCCTATCTTCTGAAAGGAGGAGGAGAGATACGCAAGTTCATGTCCATTCTTAATTAATGTTACAACTAGACATAACGTTGTATGAGCATTACTAGAAATCAGCACTTGTTGGGATGTCTGTTATACATTCCAGTAATCAATAAGATAATGTTACTAAAATATTGCTTACCTTACAGAACATAACAATTGAATTAAATTGTGAAAGGATTACTACATATTTTGAATAAGACGCATCCAATTCTCAACGAAGCATAAGGAGTACTTTACAGTGGAACTTGTAATGGCTTCTTAAATACATAAACATGGGAAAAAAAAGAACAAGTCTGGAAACAAGAATCTTACCAAATTTCAGGAGTCACTTTTTACTTCATATATAAAATATGTTGGATTTTTTTTCCCACCTAAGCACATATTTAAGTAAACAAGATGCCAGAAATAAAATGAAAGGAACTCTTCAGCAGAAGAAAATCCATACAGGAATGATGCTCTGAAGCTAAATGGAAGGTTCAGCTGGTGCCTGGAGAACCTCTGCCACTACTCTGGCTCAGGCTGGGGAAGTCCTGCATTTAAGGGCCATAAATACACAGATGGACTCTGGCATATATTGAGTCTCATTAACAACCACGTTTTTCTGCTGGATACAGAAGTATACCTGTAGGTTATGAACTGCAGGCTCAAGGGTAATGATGCAATAAAGTACCCTTCCTTCACTAAAACACTTGGGTTATTACTAACCTCAGAAAATAAAAATAGGATAAAAATGTATGTATGACATAAATATTTAATTTCAGTGCCTACACTATAATCCTGTATAATAAACAAAATCCAATCCTGAAAGAAAGTCTATAGATCTGGCCACTATGTTTCCTCTCTACACTCTACTGGATCTAACTATTCATTTTACAGGAGAGAAGAAATACGACAAAAGGAATCAACAGAAAGACCTTGAAAATCTTACTCTATTTTTCCTTTCTCAATATGAGACTTCTTTAAAGACAGGAAAAATGCTACTGAAATACAAAATGAGTCATAAAGCTAGGCAGCGTTGCTTGATCTCGTTTTGGTTCAGATCCACACTAAACAAGTTAGTCTAAAGCTACTTTTATACGTGGATACACATGTATATACATATACTTATTAATGCTTATATTAAAAAAAGATACAATCTTTGATAGGGAGTAAGGGGAAAAATTAGCTAATATGATAGCGTTAATACGGACAATATGAGAAAATATTTAAAAATTTAAAAGGATACAAAACATTACAGCACAGTTTTACTTTTGTCAGAAATTTGCTCTAAAAATGTGAACCATGTATCAGTGCTGTAGGCTTTGGTAAATATCCCTGGCACTCAGTTGCCTGCAATAGGTGTTGTAGTCCTCAGGTAGTCTGGAAGCCCTAAGAACCTGCTGGAAAGCTGTGTTGCCCACACTTACTAATACAACTAGCCTTTTATTTTTGCTTCAGTTTTGATTTGATACAGATGGAGAGAATCTAATGAGAATATTAGCCTTTGATACAGGAACTTATATTTTTTTTTCAACCTTTAGTAGTATTTTGTCCCTATTTTCTCACAGAAATGCTATTACCTTTTGATTTCTGCATTCTAAGCTAAGGTACTTTCTTTCATTTAACCACAGACTATGGCTATGCTATGAGAGGCAAACCACTTTGATATATTAGTTGACATATTAGTTTATTTGGCTACAAAGTACAAGGTTGTCTACCTTCGGGGGTCTTTAAAAATCTTACCTAAATAAAGAATATTCACGGAAATTATTTAGAGCCACACTGTGCTTTTGATCTGCATGAATAGGTTCCACAGATTTTACTGATGTTTCAGGCATAGGGTGTTAAATTGGATTGTAACAATAAATGCATCGTCCTATTATTACTGCTTGACTATACAATGGACAAAAATTCTTATTATCATTTTTAAAAATTTAGAATAACGACTTTTTTTTTTTACTAGTAGCTTTCCCTCCCCCATTCTTCCCTGCCCAATATTTCCTGCTATTTCTAATTTATTTCTGATTCATTCAGTCTTCAATTGCTTTGAGTAGGAATGGTAAAACTTGCGATATAATATTTTAATTTACAGTAGTACTAGTCAAAGTATCTGCTTTGTTATTTGCTGGCCCAGCCTTTACACTGCTTAGAAGAAATAGTGGAAAGGTTTTTGGCAACAGCCTACTAACACATATAGCCCTTTCTATAATTAGAGCACATTAGTTTTTCTTGGTTTGTTTTCATGGATGACTTTTAGCTTCTCTTGATTCTCAGAGATTTAACATTAACACATTAATCATTTTGTATTCCATAATTTCTCAGATATGTAATTAAAGTTAAAATGTATCTTTTAAGAAATATGCTTTAAATTACTTTTGACAGTCTGCTGGGGGACACCTGGATAACATTCCTCATACGCATAGTTACGTAGAGAGCAAATAACTGAAATAGCTTGGTATTCATCTAAGCTCACAATGTGCTTGTTATTTATGCATACTTAATTATAAGTGAAAATAAAGTTTGAAGGAGGGTAGCTATTGAATGCAGAGTCGTTAACTGTGAAAGGATTTAGGAGCTCAAATAAGTCCCATAAGGATCATTCATACTATTAACGGGACATTTGACCGATTTTCCACCAATTCCCCTTGACTTTTCTGACCCATAAACATTATACATCTGTAATAAAACTCGGACCCAGGCTCTGCTGTCCAGTTTGCCACTAAAGGAAGGTGCAGAATGCCATAAAAATACTACTCTTCCATTATATGAATCTTTACAAGAATCCAAACCAAAGAACTGATAAAGAGAATTTTATTTCCCCACAGTGAGAGAAAAGCTACAGCAGCTTTTTTCCTCAGGACTGTATCAACAGGGCTGGAGATGCAACTGAAGACTTGACAGGACTTGAGCAACAGCTCCATAATGCCATATCCTCTGTCCGCACATCACACAGTGGCTCTTACCAGGTTGCTCAAACACAGACAAGCGGTCGAAGTTTTCATTTCCTTCCCACGTACTTGTCAGTGGCTGTTTGCAAATGCAGGTTCGTAATATAACATTTAGTCTCTGAAATAAATATAAGTTCAAAAAGGAAAAAAACCAAACCAAAAACCCCAAGCAAAAAGGTGTAGTCCAATGGCATGAATGCACCTACAGTCAGATACATCCATTGGGATCAAAAATCTTCCTCGTGC
>JAUMJM010000011.1:23110000-23130000 GCA_033558235.1 Neomorphus geoffroyi
CCACTGATGACACAGCCAGTGCACCCACAGCAAGTTGTGTGGTCCAGCTGATTCACTGGACAGAAGGGATGCCATTTAGGGGGACCCTGACAGGCTGGAGGAATGGGCCCACATGAAACTCATGAAGTTCAATAAGGCTAAGCATGAGGTCCTACATCTGGCTCGGGGTAATCCCCAATATCAATACAAACTGGGAGATGAAGGGATTGAGAGCAGGCTTCTGGAGAAGGATGTTGGGATACCGTCAGATGAAAAACTGGACACAAGCCAGCAATATGCACCCACACCTAGAAAGTCAATCGTATCCTGGGTTCCGTAAAAAGTAGTGTGACCAACAGGCTCCTCTGCTCTCATGAAATCTTACCTGCAGTATTGCACCCAGTTCTAAGGCCCCAGACAGACACAGACCTGTTGGAGTAGGTCCAGGGGACAGCTACAAAAAAAGAAACCATCAGAGAGCTGGAACACCTACTCCTATGAAGAAAAGCTGAGAGAGATGGGACTGTTCAGCCTGGAGAACAGAAGGCTGTGGGAAGACCTTATTGCAGCCTTTCAGTAATTTAAAGGGGGTTTATAAGAAAGATGGAGAATTTTATTAAGGCTGGTAGTGACAGAACAAAGAAGAAATCTTTTATAACCAGGGTGGCAAGACACTGGAACAAATTGCCCTGAGAAGTTGTGGATACACCAGCATTGGAAGCGTTGTTAGGTCAGATAGGGCTTTCAGCAACCTGATCTAATGAAAGATACCCCTGCCCACAGCACAGGGGTTGGACTAGGTGATCTTTAAAGGCCCCTTCCATTCCAAACCACTATATGATTCATTGATATGCCTTCCTTTCCATGCCTAAAAAATTCTGACTAAAGAGATTTTTTTTATTACCAAGTGAATTCAGATCGTTTAGGGGTAGTGTGCAGATCGTTTTTATTACATTTCTGTGGTTGGAGTGTACCCAATGTAACATTAAGCTACTAGTAATTTTTTAGTATTGAGGACCTCTTTTTCTTTGCAAGGACAGTTAAAAGATTATATTGATGACTAATCTTTGGAAGAATGAATAGCTTCGAAGACTGATCAGGACAGAAAACTTCCATTTTTGTCAACTATACTGTCTTCCAGATCAACAGCACATCAAGACCAAAATCAAGCACTTCAGCTGTCAACGGAAATATAAATTTCTTAGGCTTTTCTGCAAGCAGAATAAGAGCACAGCTCATAGAAAACACTGACGTACAAAACTCTTTCTGGAAGTGTAAGCACAAAGAATAACACATGGGCTCTTGAAACTAACATTTCTCTCAACTCAAGAGCTTGTTTTTTGAAATCACATGTTGAAAAGCAAAGCTGAGGCACATTGGTTAGAGATATAAAGGATTTTAATTTATATGTATGTTCCACGGAGGAGGCAACTACACAAAACATATACAAAAACCTAAACCCTTTTTTTTTTTCTTTGCCATAAACGTGTACACCTATTTTTAAAATTCCTCTAAACATTCTTATGAAGAACTATATAAATATGCCATGTCTTTTTATTAATAACCATGCTATTCAAATAAATCCTAATATCAAACATCAGGTCACGGATTAGTGATTCCTGACTTCTGATCAAAACTTACTCATATACTACATAATTGGAATCTGTATTTTAATAAAGATTAGTTTGGTTCCTTGATGGACCAAGCCCAGGTTCAGAACTAGACAGTATGTTTTTATTAAGGACATAGAAGATAGAACTTCACTGATATCAGCAAAATGGGAGATAATGCAAGCACATTGGTGAAGATTATGAGATTTCAAATATGTGGCAACTTGAGAAAATTCTGGTAGTGGTTTAGAAAAAAAAAAAATTGTATCTAAAAAGGCTAAAGAAAGAATGTCTTAGGTTACAGAAAGATCAACAGGTCAGATGCTGGAGTTAAATATAAGTAGAGATAGTGAAGCACTGGATCAGGTTGCTTAGAAAGCCTTGGGAGTCCTTATCCTTGCGGGCCTTTATGAAGAGATTTGACACACATCTGTTAGAAGCGAGTTCAATCACTGCTAACTCTTGGGTAGAGTAAAGGGACAACGAAGTCACCTCTGAAGGAGTATTGTTACTACATCATGTCCAAATGGCCTCCTCAAAATGGCTGTCTCCTGTTGAACAGGTGCTGACAAAGTACACTTCTAAAAGAGCTCAGGGCTAACACTGCAGCAGTGTACAAACAAGAGGTGAGGAGATGACTGCAGCAGCAAAAATAAAATATGGCGATGCTAAATTATTTCAAAGAATTTTTTGGTAAAGATATAAACAAATTAACATACTCACTTCCATGGATCACCTTCTTTACAGTTGGTGGATCCACTGTTACAAAAGGAAATTTTCCTTGTGCCCTAGCACTTTCAAAATGAAACTCTCTCTTAAGATCTTTGTAATAAAAAGGAAGGATTCTAATAACTTGCAGATCTGCCTGCCCATCTCAATACATTAATTCTTCCTTGCTCACAGATCATAGAACATAAAGTTCCTTTCTCTCTGCAGGGAAAAAGACAACTCTTCACGACCAGCTCTCTGTGGGACACCTCTACACTGAGGAATCTCTGGAGAGACAACTCTACGTGGGGAGCCCCAAGCACCAAGTTAGTTTTTTGTTCTTTTTTTTCTTTGGGGAGTGTCTTTTTTTAAATGGAGAGATTTACGGGCACAGCATCCCACCACTCCAGCATCCTCCTCAGCCCCAGGAAACTGGGAACATGGGGAACTAGCAGTCCCCACGCCACACAGTGTTTTCCCTGTGGATAGTCGTCCACATAGAGGTGTCTCGTGGAGAGTTGTCCTAGAGCTGTCTCTGCAGCTGCCTCAGACATTCACTCTTCCACATGCTTTAGAGCTTTACATGGATATTTTTCTCTCCAACCTACAACTTCATATTTTCATGTTCTCAGATGTATACTATATTCCTAAAGACATCATCACTCATAACATTTAAGTGGAACGACTGCCAGGTGCCAGGAGACAGGTATCAGTTCCTGGACACTTACAGAGGCCTCATGAAGACTGTTTGTAGGCTGCTGGAGAAGAGCTTTGAGGCTTCAAAGAAAAATGAAAGATAACAGGGCAGGCAGCTGAGGGATAAATATATACTTGGAAGGAATGTATAAAGTAACTTCCAAATATTTAGAGATGAAGCCAAATTCCCAAAGCCTACAATAACTTGTCTGATACAAGGTGAACATGTCTTTTGAGTTTTGCACAAGATTTGCTGATCCCACCATGGGAAAACTTGCTTAGTATAATAACTACTAAAATCCTGCTAGAACCTAGACAACAGCAACAAAACAAGTGCTACATTCAACTTGTAAACACTAGAACGTATGCTGTTGCTGACAAAACAACCAGATCCTATAACCAAGTACATAATTTCTTAATTAACTGGAGTTAAGCTGGTGTCAACAAGGAGAAAAGATACTTGATACATTATTCTCAATTATTAATAGCATGTTTTGTACAAAGGTTTCATGTCACATCAGCTTTAGTTTAGGGGATATCGAATCCAGCAAAACAACAGTGAGAATACAGGACAAAAAATATAAATATAAATAATTACAATAAACAAGGTTTGGATTTAATTACTAGAAATAGTGTTCATTCTAGGCTTTGAATAGAAAACATAACTTTTATTTGTAAAAAGTCAGATAATGCCTTTTATAACCATCGACACTGAGTTACTACAGAGTCCCTGAGCACTTCCAGCCTTCCAAACCAGAAATTTTATGTTTTATTTCTTTCATCCAGTCCTGCGGAAGCAAAAAAAGAATTAGTTCATTACTCATTTGTATAATGGGGAAATGCCACAAGCCCTCCAGGATCCCCACTGGAATGAATTCCACAGTTTAGATCTGGGTCCTCCAAAACACTGTTGTCCATATCCACCCAAACTCTTTAATTTTCCTCTAAAATCATTTAAGGGAAAGTGCGGTGGGACATCACGATTGAGAGAGATGCAGACAGTTAAGTCAATGTAACGACTGGCACTGAAAAGACCTTGACCTGGGCAGTTTTTCCTCTCTCAGCATCCATGGCCCCTTCAATACAAAGCCAAAAGTAATGTGCTTACTGTGAGCTTTGTAGCCAAGCGCATGGTCTGCATGGCTGCAATAATCAGTTTAAAATCATGAAAGGGTGATTGTTTTCCTGGGTTATAGCTGGAAGTATTTTGTATTGCTATAGTGACTTAGGCACCTAGTAACACTAGGGAGTTTCTGATTTGGTATTCAATGGCACAAGGAGCAACTAATCAGATCATGTCTTGAATTTCCTTCTAGGCTTATTTTCGATGAGACTTTAATTTTGATACTATTGACTCACTAGCTTTCCTAGTGACTTCATGTAGAAGTTTATGAAGATGACAAATTTTCTGGAACTCAGCTGAAGAAAGACTTCCTAGGGGAAACTTTGGGACTGAACAATTTCTAAGCCATATGTGGTATGAAAAGCTATGTTGATTACTGCTTTTAAGATTCTGTTTGCCCGTTAAAGTAATAAAGATTTTTAGAAGTTCAAAACCAAAAAAATTCTGTCCTCAATTCTGAGGAAAGCCTTAAGCCCATAAACATTACATATTCAAAACCAATTAGCTTAGCCTTCATATATTTTTCCAACTGTACTATTCCTCCACTGTCTCCACTTCCATTACATTGACTATGCTCCACCATATGAAGAGAACAAAACAGAACATACTACATTCATGTTACGGAGTATCTTTTATAGATGTCCACAAGTTGAGTGTAACTTTACATTAGACATCTGCAATTTTTATTTACATTTTTACTCGTTACTGACACTGCCATCAAATGTTCCATGCTATACGCAACCTGAACTACAAGTGGAATTTTGACTCAGCTACTCAGTGTTCTGTGTATTCTTTGGGAGAAGATATTAAAAAGATAAACAGCTACAGAAGTCTTCAAATTGTGGAAGTCTGAAAGTCTTTCTGTCCAAGTCAACAAGGTAATCTAGTAAAGCACAAAGAGTACTGTGACCAAATCAATTAATTCTGTACATTGCTGTATTTTAGTATTTGAAGAACATTTTTAATATTTTTTTTACCTGAAGCATCTTGGTTTTCTAAAGACTTTTCTGTGTTTACATCTAACATTATATAAAATATTTTCCTAGCTTAACGTTATTTACAACTTTTTTTTTTCTGACCTAGTATTTTTAAAGCTGTCACTTTCATTAGGCTTTTCTACAAAAATACTTTTCACCAAATATTAGTTAGTAAAATGATAATCACTCTATTACAGATACAGTAGTTGTATAGTTGTATCTCATCTTGCCAGTACAGCTCGTCTGTAGGATATTCTATAGCAGTTTAAAAAGAAAAGCTCTTTTTTCCAACCCACTGTTTCAGATCTAGAATTTTTATATTTATGCTTTGGTAGGCAAATGGAGACAAATCCTCAAATCCTACAGTATTTTCCATGTATCTAATTCTATTACTTTGTCTCCTTACAATTTCACGCTATTACAAAAAGTTTATTATTTTTCTTAAGTAGAAGTGAACTGTTTATTGACGTGAATATGCACAGCCATTTAGGGAGATACTAATCCAAATATTGAGAAAGGGAAGAAAGCGTATTAGATGAGTAATTAAATACAAATTCAGTAATGCTACAACTGTCACCGAATCCATTATTATTTTTCCTTGAACATCAGGAATCACTCCCCCCATGTATTTATCACATATACTGAAACACTGGAGAAGTGCTATTATTTCTACATAAAATTATGCCTATATGCAAATCTCTAGCTTCAAGCAAGAAAGGGAGGAAGGTTCTATTGTCACATATCCTTGTCAGGCAGCTGAGGGTGCACTACCTCATTTCACTAAGGAGGGAGTGAAGCTACAACATCATAGTGGAAGAACGCTGGAAATGCGGTGCCTATAGACACAGTGCTCCTCAGCAGGGGCGTTTCTGGATGTGCTTTGTCCAACTGCTACTTTCAAATTACACTCTTCCATCCTGGGCCCTCCAAGAGCCATGCTGAGAAAAAAAGCAACTTTTTCTTCTTTCAAATGCAATACTAAAGCACAAAAAATACCTTAAAAATGTACTTATTTCATATCTATCATCTTATCCATCATTAAGGATTTCAAGTCTACCACGACGGAGCTAGGAGTTGCCACTGACTTGGTGATGAAAAGCACAGGCAACAGCCCTAGCTGGGAGGCATGGCTGTGGACTCTGAAGGGAGATAAGAGTGCACTGGAATAATTAATTAGGCCACTAAAGTCTTTAGTTCATCACTAGAAGAAATGGCGTAAGATGGAATTAATGATTAACGGTCACAAAATGCTTCTGGCAGATCTAGTGAGGTGTAGGATCAATTAAGAATGAGTTTGTGTAAGTCTATTATTGCCTCTACAACCTCCAACACCAGAAATTTGCTTTCCTATTTATAATAGGTGTTGGTATAATTTTACCAGTCATTACGAAAGAAACTGGTGTTCTTCATGCTTTTCCTTCAATTATTTTAAGATAAAAAGCTAGGTGAGTCCCTCTAAAAAAGAATAATCACAAACCCCATCATTATCTACTGCACAAAACTGGTCTGCAACACAGCTTTTCTTTTATGATACCTTAAAAAACCTAAACTCAGTTGCTGCTCTTTGTACGATCCATCCTCTTAGTGAGTACCTGATACCACTTTGTTGGTAAAACAAAATTCAGAGCATCTTTCTCCTTGAACTTGGTTGTTAAAATGCTTGTTTTGCTCCTGCTTACTCACTTTATGGAAACACACCCTAGGATTCAGGTCAAAGAGGCCTCAGGAGACCTCTAGGTCAACCTCCCACCCAAATGCACATCTACCAGGTCAGATCAGGCTACTCAGCCGTTTACCCCAGTTGAGTTTCGAAAACCTCTGAGGATGCAACTATACAGCTTCCTTGGCAACTGCACCACTCACCACCCGACTGTCCTCATGTGGCAAGAGTTCTTTTTATACCCATTTTGAATTTCTTGTTTTAACTTATGCCCATTGTCTCTCAGTCACCAGCATAGTGAACGGCCTGGCCCTACCTTCTTCCTACTCTCTCTGTAGATACTGATGGTCAGGTGTCCCCAAAGCTGTCTCTCCTCCAGGCCAATGAAGCTCAGCTCCTTTAGCCTCTCCTCACAGGGCAATCACTTCTTTTGCTGATCATTGTGGTGGCCTCTTACTGAACTCAATCCAGTTTATTTCTCTATTTTCCATACTCAAGGTGCCAAAACCAGATACAATATTCCAGGTGTCGTCTAAAGAGTGCTGAGAAGCAGAGGATAATAATTTTCCTCAGTCTCAGACCTTCTCAGCTGTCAGGGCACCCTTCTGGCTCACGTTCAGCTTGCTTCTTGCCGAGATCCCCAGGCCCTCTCTAGCTCCCCAACCAGGACATTACTGTGCATCATTGCAAAGAGGTTGTCCTTCCTCAGTGCAGAGCATGGTATTTCATAAAGTTCCTCTTGGCCCAATCCCTCAGTTCACACAGGTCCTCTGAATGGCTATCCTACCCTTGCACATATAGACCATTCTCCCTAATTTGATGTCATCTGCAAATCTGATGAGACAGAGATCCATCCTCCAGGACATCCTTATTCTTATGTCCCAGGAGAAACTGGAGAATACTCAGGTATTGCAAATGGAAGAACAGAGTACAAGGCAAGAAAAAACATTAATTGAATGTGAAGACCTAGCATGAATACATCAGAGGAACACTACTCTGAGCGCATATATATCTCTAGTATCGGAGGGGAGTGGGACAGCAAGAACATTATTATCTGAAAACTACAACTAAGAAACACATGATGCTGTTTTGAGCAGAATATGTCACAAGCACTGCGGGGTGTCTGAAAAGGAGGTATAAAGGATTAGGAAGACATTTTAACACCAAAGCAAAACAAAAAGAACAGGTGAGTTTATCTATGCGTTGGATTTTAAGGCAATATAGATAGCAGAAAATATTAAGGCATTGCATTTCTAGTAATATGCTCCCCCCCCATACTTTAGAGCAAAGATTTCACTTTTGATGTTTACTCATAGCAGAAGATGTAAGTGAAACATGCAATGCATCTGACAGAACACTTGGGGAAAGGGAGGAATAACCAAAGGTGATACACATAGTGAACCATACATTTTTCTACTAGACAAGTGAGGTGTAATAACAAGTATATACAAAACCACTAATTTAACCTGCCCTATGAGGTTTCTAAGAGTAATATAACAGTAAATAAGGAGATCTGATGTATTTTCATTTGCAAATGAGAAACTTCAAAAATCTAATTCATATTTAAATTACATCCAAAGTTTTGCCAGTAACAAAACTAGTTAGACAAAAGAAGAATAAAGAGTATTTCACAACATGGAGGTAGGCTAACAGTAAAATTTCTGTAAGATCCTACATTGATTTTAGTTTTGCATATAATTATGAATACCCCAGAAGAATATATAAACAGAGGTAACAACACAATATGTCACATATAAACTTAACTGTGAAAATTTACAAAACTGACAACCCATAGCAGATACTGTTGACGTATAAAAGAAAGGCAATATAATACCCATACATCTATCTACTGTAACCACTTGGGAAAAACATGTTATTATTCCTTCAATGACGCCTCCACTTACGAAGTCAAAACGAGTATGTTAAACTAATTAGAAGAGAACAGTGACAGTGACAATGATACAAAACACGTTTATGTATTTATAGTAGGCCCTCACTTCAACTAGTATGTTCCATGTACTGGACTACCTTTTGGCTATCACTCACTCATCTCAAAAACAAGATAGCAGAATCCAAAAAAGAATAACAGAAGTGACCTATGGCATGGTAAACATATTAGTAGGAAGAACCATTTAAAATTATACGAGTGCTTTGAATTGATTTAATTTAGCTATCATTAAAGCAGACAGAAGTGGCAGCTTGAAGATACAAGTAAAAGAGATACTAGCAATAAGGAAATAAGGAAAATACAGGAAATAAGCAAACTTTCACACTTCACCTTACGCTTAATTAAGGGTCATCCAATTTAACAAGGCATATTTATGATCATTTTATCACTACATTAACCCACTATTAATTTCTTCTAATGATTAAAAGCTATAGAACTACTGCTAAAGAAAAGTTTTTAAAATCCTCAGTAAGCTACACAGCTAATGAGCTGTGTTTTTTTTAATTTATTAAATATTTTTAATAGGATTAAAATATATAAGGATTCAATAACTCTGACATGCCAGCTGCTGTTTCACCAAGATTAGAAGCAAACACCTCTTTTTTTTTTTTTTTTTTTCTTTTCTATATCATAAACACTTCCCAACCTGTGGGTGATTTTGTGCTTCTTAGCTACAAAATACACCAACACGTTTGTTCCTAAAGTGGCTGGAGATAGAGTTTGGTGCTTTTTGTCCTATCAGTTTGGCCCTGCCTAAGTACACCAAGATACAAACTGGTTCACTTTAAATAGGGGACAACTAAAATTTGCAGTTTCTATTTTAAGTAAAGTTTGAAAATGGACATTGGTGGCAAATCAGAATGAAAACGAAAACATGCAAAGGAAGTGTTTTGAAGAATTTCAGCTTTACAGTAATAAGTCTGAGTTCAAAAAATATTGGCAATATTAAAAAAACCTCACCAGAATAAGTCCTCTTCCTTTTAGCTTTGTACAAAGCGATTAGCTTTGTACAGAGAAATTTCTAGAGAATCGAGTGACAGATTTGATACCCACATGACAATTTCATTTACATTTAACAAAAAAAAACTTTCATTAAAAATAAGTAATGAAAATACACAGATTTTTTCTTAGATTCTGAAACTGATAATTAAATTGACTACATCTTCAAGTTTGTTTATTTTTTTTTTAAACTTGGCAAGAAAATGCCAATCTGCACTTGATAAACTATCAGCTATAAGTTACCAGCAAATTTTGGAAAGCTATTCAAAGATCCAGGAAAGGCTGAGGAAGAACTTGAGCTGTACTGTGTGTAGGTTTTACACATCTTAATATACATATAGGCTATGTAAAATTGTTTTTCTATTTCTGTTGAAAACTTTTACAGTGATAAAACTCTCCTATCTTGGAGAACATACAACTGATCAGATAGGCAGTGTGGAACAAACTAACTTTTACTAACACTTCCAGCACACTCTGGAGTTTTGATAAGTGAATCATCAACATTTTTCCACAGTGTCAGCTAAACCTTTTATTCTAATGCAGCAGCAAGGGATTAAACAGCATTACACTTACACCTGGGTGTGGTACATTTTTTCTCCTGGAACAGTCTTCACTGAAAGTGTTGATTGATACGTATGCTTGATGGGTATGCTTCAAAATTTTCTTTCTGCAGGATGCTACTAAAATATTTCCTTTGCATATTCCAAGTTGCTTGGATCATTGATTCTTTTTTTATTTTATTTTCTCAATGTTTAATAGCTAGCATGTGAAGTGATGACTAACTTCGCCTGCTAGAACAAGCCTACAGAATGGTCAGCCCTTTAGAATGGTTTTAACCAAATAGTTTAACAAGCAGAACAGCATTTCACACTCAGCAGGGACGAATGGGTCTAACTGACCTGTGTAGGACTGTCTGCACTGCCCTAGCTGACATTTCTCACATTAGTTGAATCCTAGGCTCCTTATATGTTTTTCTGTAAGGCAAAGGTTCACTCATTCAATCTTAAAAACAAGAGTGCTTAGAAGATATTTAGCCATGACAGCTGTTCCAGATTACAAATATAGCTCAGCTAGCCTCTAGTAAGACATGGCATACATGAAAAAAACTTACCTTCTTCCAGTTTTATCATAAGAATTGAAGAAAATAGGCTTCAAAAGGACCTCAAGAGATTGTATATTCTCTTCATTCTCTTTCCCTATCCAAAAGTAGGGTCATTTATACCTAAACCACTTCTGACCGCTTCTAATTTGCTCTTAGGAACCTCCACTCCTTAGTCTCTCTGCATTGGTACACGTATCAGCACTTAATTATCCTACAGTTGTAAAGGTTTTATTTTTTCTGGTGTCTAGCCTAACTCTTCTTGCTGAATACCAATGAATTATTTCTCGCCCTGTTCCCAATGGACAAGTTCATTCCCATCTTATCTGCACAGCATTCTGAAGATTGTAATAATTTCCCCACTCTGTTTCTCTCTTCTCAACAAACCTAATACTTCTAGTCCTTCACCAGTCTTCAGAAAAGGCCAATCCGAAGAACCAGGTGGAGGACAGATCTTTTATTGGCGTACAACGTTCCTGTTAAGTATGCCTTCCCAACCACATACCTTTGTCGGTAAACATTCAGTTGGCGACCTGCTGCATTTTCTAAAGTCGTAAGAATGACCACGTATCCAGTCATCACCATCACATATTTACACAATGACTCTTCTTACTTTTAACACTTCAAACTTATTCTAAGTTTCCTCAGACTATTTCACCAAAATGTTAACAACATGTGAGCACCAATCATGCCTCCCATTTTTATGCTATTACAGATTTAACAATTGGATGTGAAGGGCAACATGTCTGAAGAATGTTAGATCTCTATGGCCTCTGCAAGAAAATACAAATATAGTCTGCCTGCAGATTGAGTTGATTAGGAGATGCCTGAGGGGAAACAGAAAGAAAAAAAAAAATCAAGTTGGGGGAAGTCCCTAATTACCCAGAGTACTACTGTCACAGCTTAACACCCCATCAAAGAAACATCTCCCCTTATCCACCTCAATGAGAAGCTTATGGACGTCTTTGAAAAGGGTTAGTGAGAGGCCATGATCATGCAAATGCTCTGCAACATCATTAAACCTCTATTAATGGGTACAGTGGAACAAATGAACTTGGTAATACTAGGTAAAGGAGGAGACTACTGGATTTGTTCAGCCTTATTTAAGATACATATTTAATATTGCTGTTTAGTTGGAGAAAACCACCAGAAGACCTGCAGTTATAATTCCAACAGAAACTACATCAAGGTCTGTTCTACATATATGCATTGCCAGCACTGTTCTGTATCACAGACTGCTGTTAGATGCCAAGAGCACATTTTCCTCACTGCATTTTGTCAGAAGATTGTGAACACCACTTTTCTATATGGACTTTACCAGATATAACCACATCTTTAGCCATTGAGATTTGATTAATGTGACCTACATGTGACGTTTCACTCTGAGGTGAAGTTTTTCTATAAATCCTTTACAAAAAAAGTGCAGTGAAATTTTTAGTAATTTAAAATCTGTGTTTTCTACAAATTATGAAGAGTAAATAATAATGGAATAATAACATTTCCCCAGTATAATGCCCCATATTTTTTCAATGAAGTTTTGCTTGGATTTATGGATCATAATTTAAACTACTGGTATAAACAATACCGAGTGGATACAATTGTATGTTTTTATTTAATCATTTGCATGATATGTCAACATGAAGGCACATTTTGGACATGTGTAATGTTACAGTTACTCAAAATCCAAGTGCACTCATCAAAATTCATAACCGTACATGCAGTCTTAGAAACATACTGTGAATGACATCACCTCAGTGCTGGGGTTGTACAAAGACAGTAAACTCCTATGAACTAATTTATGAGTTACACAACCACATTGCAAAGGAGATTTAGTTGCACAACTTCAAACACATTTTTAACATCTGTAACAATATTTAAGATGCTGCCTTTTCATATACAGAGCTGTTTTGTGAAAAGCATAAATATCTTGCCCATACATTGAGAATTCCTGACAGCAGTACCACAAAATTTTCAGCAAGATAGGTTCCAAAAAGATTCTGTGAAACCCCACAGGAGCCTACCAACTTCTACAAGCCATGCTATGGGGATCTGACACTTTTCAGCTGAAGGCATTATATCTCTGGAGTGATCTTTTTGTCAAGAGCATTGGGAGTGTACTGTAGAAGTGCAACAATTGGGGCTAGAAAGATGTAAAGAAGAAATGGCAACTTCTGATCCAAAATAAGACATGTAACATTTAAGAAACTAAAGAGGAAATGATAAAGGACTGCAATATCAGTCTTGAGAGATAAGAGAATTGATGAACAGAAGCAAAATGTAAGAGGACAAATGGACTGAAAAGTAAAATAATGCAAAATAATAATGATAAAATATAAGGAGAATACAAACATTTAGGAAAATATTTAAGTGAAAAGTTATGTCAATGGGAACGGCTGAAAAATATTATTAATCAAAACACCATTGCTTATTTTTCCGTTAGTACCCACATGTGAAGGGCTCTGTGCAGAACTACAGAGGCACAGTAACAACTCAAAAGATTTGATTCCTACAATAAGTAAGGCAAAACCCATATAAATAGTGAGAAAATAGTATGATAAAGTGTTGGATTGCTGGACTTGCCTGTCACTTTCAGATGCTTTGCAGCGCTAGACAAAACCAAAATTATTACACTGTGTATTCTCACAATAGAGCTCCTTTCAATAGGAATAGGCTCAGACAAAAGATATAACCTTTAAGATCCTATGTTTCCTAGCTATTCCTCTTTTCATATAAGAATAAAAATCAATTGTTGTCACAAAGTCTCTTTGCCCATTATCTTTCTTAAGTTAGATTTATGCATAAAAATGTGTGAAATTAAATTATACACGCATTAAAATATCATGTGATTAACTGAAACATTTTTGATGAACAAGGATACCCAGAAATACTGCAATTGCTACAGTATTCATTCACTCAATTACATGCTTCTCACCTATTTAATAATGCTTGTTACATCCCTGTTAATTGATGTGTTTCGAGAGTTTATTTTCTTATACACTATGTCAAGTCTTATACAATGAACAAGAGACTTGGATCATAGCAGTCTCCTAGAACAGACAAGCCTCCAAGGTAAATGCAAAGAGATCACGAAATGGGACAATGCAATGATAACACAAAAAAAAAAAAAAAAAAAAAGGAAAGAAGGAAAGACAGGGGATTGGAACATTATGAAGTTAAAGAAACAAGGGAATGAAAGGGATTAAAACTGGAATGATAGGTAACCTACTGTAAGTGGTGTGAAAGCTTAACAGTGGGGGACTGGAATAATCAGATATGGGAACGACCTGACAATGGAATGCTTTCAAACTGAAGCACCTCAAAAGTAAATGATCTTAGAGCAGAATAATCATATTTGCCTCTGGGAATAAAATTTAAAGATAAAAAAGTTTGAAAAAAATAACAAGTTTGATGATTATGCAGATAGAACTGCAGAGAGAAATGATACAGTCAGGGTAAGAGTGAGAAAGGTAAAGGAGTAGGGTTGGGAATGACAGCAGAATACAAAGGAAAAGGTGACTTCAACTACAGATGGTTGGAACCCACCTTTACACAGACAGAATTGAAGACGAAGGACTACACTGGATTAGCTCATCTTTCTGATTCATCTCAGATTGACTCTTACTCTTGCTCATTTTGAGAAAAATTACTCTTTTGCACAATAAGCTAACACAACATTTTCTAGAAACACCTTTAAAGATCATGTGTCTTGAAATTCGGGTTCAATCAATTCCCATTTTACAGAGTACAGTACTACAACAGTTGAACACAGAGTCATTTACAAGATAAGGATATAAGAATTCACATTTTTTAAGAAATTACTCTTAAAAAATATATTTTTGGTTTTGTACTTTTAAAATGCAATCATCAAGTAAATTCTAGAAATTGCTATGGAATTCATTATCTCCAGAATTATGGATTTGCTGCTAGGAACTAGATTATTTTCATAAGTCAATTGAGAATATAAGAAATTCGTTGCATCATCTTCAGTTTATACTCTCATACAGTGAGAGCAGGGAGAAAACCATGACGACAGCCCCTTTCAACAAAATCTCACCACTAGGATTTGCCTTCCCTGTCTCCTATGCTAACTCCTCCCACTCCTTATTTAATGAGCTGCAGTGAGTTTTTAATAGACAATTTTGAGGTTTCTGATGACCAATTTCTTTTTTTCCTCAACTGCTATGAACAGCTTTGCAGACTAAAATTTTACTTTTCCCCCTGAATTTATACAGGTTCTTAAATGAACATCAGGATCATAATTAAATCAACTTTGTGCTATTTTTCCTGTCTCTGTCACGTTTTCAAGAGTGTGGTCCCTTCAAAACTCTTCAGCAGTATACTGGCTACAACATGCAGGTTAAAAAGAAGTTGTGTTATCACTAATGCATGAAGTGTCACTATCATCCTCAAGCATCATTCCGTGTCTTGTTCAATGTTGTTGTTTCTTTAGGAATCACAAGTTTTTCCAAAGTTTCCTGCAACCATGCAGCTTTACTTGCACTTGTTTAGATGCTTAGGGTTTGGTATTTTACTTCAGAAGACTACATCTATACCCCAAAAATGTGCACTGTGGAGCTTCTAACTAAATCCATATACAATTATTAGCAAGATTAGTAACACCTAGTTCTATGGAAGCACTGATTTTCTGTATATAAAATAACTTCTATTGTCTTTGTAAATATGAAATCTGTTGATTATCAACTAAAACCCATAATAACTTTTGAGAAGCAGTCCATGCTCAAAAAGCCAATGAAGAAACAGAGTCTTAAGTATTGATTTAAATGAAAAGGTAGTTGTCTGACACTGATTACTGACAACTGATATTAGGAGAAATAGGAATTTTGAACAGAATACACACACCCACAGTAAGTAACATATTTTCTCAGTGAAGATTTATACCAAGGGAGCACTTATTGACCAGATCAACCTATCAAGAACCAGATTTGAAAACCAAAGACAGAATTTGGATTTAATACTGCTAAAACACAGGAAGTTAACCTAGGATTTGATATCCTGCTAGTGATGTGCTGCATATCAGATCATGGAATTGTAATCTTTCATCAGACTGGGAATGGAAACTGGGAGGCATGCAGCATAAAGTTTCACATGCTTTACTTAATTACTAATACAGGAGATATCCCAACTACCAGGCCATGGTTATAAACATCATCTAAATCTCGGTGCAGTACTTTTAAGTGTTCAAGAAGTGTAAGAAATGGAGCAGAATATAAATCATTACCCAAGGCAAAACCTGTAAAGCTTTTAAAGTGCCACTGCCCTAAATACACTGCCTGGGACTCACTGCACTTACCAAGCATTTAAATGTTATACATTCACTTGAAGTTATATACCTACCCCTCTTTCTCTACTCAATGAATGGAGACCATCTTCTAAACAGGCTGATTCATCCACCTATGTTAGATACCTCTCCACAGATGGATGAGTTGATGACTAACTGTTCTTCCTAGTCTGTTTTGAAAACCAGATGTGAAGTACAAGGTTCAAATCCAAAGACTGGAATTATTTCCCTACTTTCTGACACCGAGTAGCTAAGGTATTACAATAATAGAAATACATTTCTCTCATAATGTTCTCATGCTCAAAGCACAGAAATACTGGCTACTGTACACACACAATTTTCATTATGTTTATAAAAATACAGATTTACACTAAAAATTAATATGAATATTCCACAAGAAAGTTCTGCTATCAAATACTTATCTGATAAAGTAATATTCAGTATAATTCTAACAACCATATGCCTGACTGAGATGCTTTGCTTTGACACTGTCACTGGGACTCTTTTTGCATTTCCTGCTGTTGCTCTAATACCAAACAAATGTCTCTCCCTGGAAGCTTGTCTAGAATCCAAACTCTGACCCTTCCCATCTGAATGCTCTGATCTTTAAATTGCACACAACCCTTTGCCTCTTTCCCTAACAGTATGCTCCATTGCTCCTGGCTGTGTGCCTGCTTCAAGATGGCAGGCAATGTAATTGCTCAGCATATTCTTGATATTGTGGTTACTACACTTTCCAGGGAATCAGGAGACAGAGGCTTAATCTACTTGGAAGTTAGTAAAGCCACTTACTTTAAAGGTTCGTGCAGTAATTATTACCCCCTCCAAGAACACTGCTCTAGGGGTGAAACACCCAGACTTCCTGGGTGAACCTTCTCAGGAATCTACAAATAAGTGGATGCTTCTGGCAGTAGAATATACTTTTTTTTCCTAGTGTATAAACTATTTTCTTAGTTAAGAAACCAAGGATTATGTAATCTGTGTAGGTGATGCAAAATTTAAAATTTCTCTTCGTTGTTTGCCACATTCCTTACTTATTTTACTTCTGCCACGATTTCCCTATGTTCTTTTGTCATTTTCTTAAGTAAATGCTCTTTAACAAAAAGGAGAGGCCCTGGTCAATGCGATCACATAGGCAAGGAAGAAGCCTCTCCCTTGGTCCTCTGCCTCCTGCATACCCTCTCCCTTTCTTGATTTTCCTTGCAGCTTGCATTCTTTCCCATTTTCACATTCTTGGCTCCCTTGACAAGGAAAAAGCAAAAATTTCACAAGTGAGCAGGCACCCAGTCATAACCTATATCTTTTGGTTGACAGCTCACAGTCTCACAGAAGCCTAGTAATCTTGCACTAAATTTGGTGCAAGGGATGAATGAGTGTAACCTCCTTCTCCAGTGGTATCTCACTGCATTTACATTTTGTTGCTCCAATCTATCAGAGCAACATGTAGTCGTAACTTTCAAAAGAGCCACCATGGCAAGTCCTGAAACTGCCTATTTTGACAAATGACATACTGTAGAATGAGAGAGGAGGGCTGAATCATGAGCTAGGGTGTAACTCAAGCTATTTGCCTTTTTTACAGGCAAGAATTGCTACAATATGCTGTATTTTAGCCATAAACACAGCTATAAATGTAGCCATATCTACATAATCATATGCACAGATAATCTCAGTTTATCCAGCAGAATGGCAGACCGTACATAGGATATGTAAACAGATCTGCCAAACACTTACAAAACAACTTTAATAGCAAGTGTCATTCTTTTCTGTAAAGTAGCTGTTTTTAACATACATGATCTAACTCTTGTTTGCTCTTTAAAGTTTTATTGTCTTGGCATTTTATACAGGAAGACAGCATTAGCATACTCAGGAGAACTGCTAAAAGTAAAAGGCCTCAAGCTACCCACTGCATGGTTGATAGCATAAAGCATGGGATATAAAAACTTTTGTCTGATTGCTCACTTTACTTGTTTTAGAGTAGTGTTACTCTCAAGAGCATATATTCATGTTCTTTCTACTTCAAGTTTTATTACTTCTTTTGTATTATTTAATACATCTAAAGACACTTCCAAAAGACAAATTTTTCCATTTTGAAAAAGTAATGGTTTGGAACCTGATAAAATACATGAATGTTCACAGTGTATTATTTTCAAAGGCAAGTAGAATAAATGTGCAATAAAACAATTAAATGCATGACAATAAACATTTCTATGTGATCATAGATACATCAGCACACCAAAGAAAAGAGGAAACTCGGCAAAATATTTCCCCGAAAAAAGGTCAGATCAAAATAGATTCACCACACACAACAGCATAAGTAGAATGGGAGTTTGGTCTCAATTACTGTTTCTGCCAAATAACCCACTCTAGAAATTAAAAAGAACATTAAAAATGTGAAAGAGAAAACAGAATGAAAAAAGGCAAGTCAGTTCAGCTATTTTAAATATAGGAAAAAAAGAGATCATAATTGTATATACACATTAAAAATCATCCTACAGTAAACTTAAATCTAAGTCTACTTAGATATCACACTGCTAATTATTATATAAATAACCTGGGAAACAATACCTCCAAGATACATGTTTTACTGTTTAGTAAACAAGAAACTGCCACGTTTGACACCACTGATTAAGGCCAGGCATTTCTAAAGCTTCAGACACATTTCTGAAATCCACAATACATCAATTTTTAATACTTCCACTCTCTCAGCTCCATTAAAAAGATGGTAGGGGAAAGATTTTAGAGTAATTAATGATATAGTTAGCTGCTAAATATTAATAGGAATCGTAGTCTTGCATAAAATATAACATATAAACCTTGCCAATACAGACGCACCAGTAATTAAACTTGAATATGTAATTACACTGATTTATACGACAGGCAAAAAGTTACACTTTACTGGCTTCTATGTAAACTGTGGGCAACAGTTAAACTTTGCATTTTACGGTTTATATAAATGGGCAATATCTCTACTACAGTTCATAAATGGTTTAGAGACTCATAGCTAAAATTACAACTAATTCCAACATGAACATTCTGACTATACCTTAGAAACAAGGTTGTGAAAATGACCACAGAGATCAGCTTCCCGTTACACTCAATGATTGCAAGAAAGCTGAAGAGGCTTAAAAAGAAAAGAAAAGCTCACACCAATCTTACTACAAAGTAAATGAAGACTCATCTATTTAAATGGTTTAATATACACGTTTAGTTTCAAACATATAGTTCCAGATGTTTTACTTGCTATGTTTCAAAGCACTTTTGAGCAATGTTGCGTCTTAGAGTAAGGCACTTTTTCTCGAGAAGATGCTAACTGCACTTACATGTGAGGCTGGGGAGAGCAGCCGGGACTGCTGTTTCCATTACTGTCAATGTGATCCAGCGAACCATTGAGATCTTCATGGACTGCCTGCAGTAAGCCACTGGATGCGTTATTTATCAATCCTGGGTTACTAAGCAATGGTAAACTACTCTCTGCCAGTGCAGCCTAGCAAAATGAAGAGTAAAAATAAAATTATTAGTCCATACACACACAAATCACTTCTAAAGGTCCATGCATGTATGAATGTTCACACACAAAGCAGCTCATTTTTGGTAATTGTAGAAGTGGTCAGAAGAATTTCGCGCATTTTCCCATTATTTTCACATTCTAAATATAACAGTATCTCTATTTGAAGTTTACCATTTCCCTTACATAGGCTTCATTATTAACTATGTTCATAGCACTTTCTAGTTTTACATCATTTTTTTTACTCTGAATTACACTTAACCCCTATGCCCTCCCACACAATGTATGTCTCCTTTATAATGTAGGCAGCTGCTATGCTTTAAAAAATGACCAAAACTTAACTCAAAATAAAGAAGTCCTGACATTTGCCTCTTCTGCATAAAAATTATATATTATA
>JAUMJM010000011.1:23135000-23137500 GCA_033558235.1 Neomorphus geoffroyi
GAACGGTCTGCCATCTCCTTCCCTACCCTCTCTTATTTCCCATATAAAACATTCCTTTGTGGGATTTTTCTCTGATTAGCAGAGATACAATGCACTAACTCATATATAAATTAAATATGGTTAGTACAGGCTGACGGCAGCTGAAGGAGTATATATCATCATTAATACTAACCCTTTCAGGTACCCAGTATTAATTTCTTATACTAAAACAAGACTGTTTCGAGAGCTCCTTTTCTTTTAGTTTTTTGTTTCTTTACAATCATTGGCAAAATAAATCAGAGATGAAAAAAATATTTTTAAGTCACCTGTAGTAAACATATTTTTGACATCCTTGATTTGCCTCTACGATATTTTATTTACAGTGTAAATATGAAGAATATTTGGGGAATATAATAATAAAAGTATTGATCCAAAGTGTCCTACCTGATGACATGGGAATGTTGTATTTGTCTGAATGTCTTCTTCGAATGGCTCCCACATTGGGTACACTGGCTGGGGTGATTACAGAGGGTCCCTGGGTAATTGGGGTGACTGGGGCCGTTGGTGTTGTGGGAGTTTGAGGTAAGCTCTGTGGGGATGTCTCCAACATGTTCTTAGACATGGTGACACTAGACACCAAATTGAGCTGCAGAAACCCAAAAGAAAAAAAAGCAGAGAAGAGAAGGAGGGGAGGGGGACACACACAAAAAAAAAAAAAGAGAGAGACTTAAAAAGGTTTGACAAATGAGAGTGGATTCACTTCTACAGCTGTGTTGCCACTAATAAGCTGCAAAAGGAAGCAGCCAATCTCAACTAATTACAGGATGAAATTGTATCATAAGAACTCTAATTAGAGGATGCTGTTAGAGGTTATCTAATAATCTGCTGCAATGTTACTTAGGACTAACTCCTTCTAGTACTACCAGACTTCACAGAAAGTATGTTTGCCTGCAACAGAAACTAGCTGGTGATTATTTAGGTCTGTTGTGAAACAGATCTAGCTCCTGCTGAAACAATAACAACAATAAATGCAATAAAAGATGATAGTATTCATGCAAACAAGACTTAAAATAAGTTGCTGTTCTGATGCTGCCAGGTTTTTTTTTTTTCCCCAGTCCCAAATCTCAGCTGAGAGGCTCCAGCCAGCTGGAAAATTTTACACTGACCTTTAGTCTCCTTGCTAATTTGGTGGAATGGTAATGACATTACTACATATTCAAACAAAATTGTCTTAATTGCAAATTAGCCGGAGGAGGCTGAAAATTTTCAAATTAAATCTGATTGGAGATGGAGAGAGGGAAATGGAATTTCCTCACTAACAATCATTTGTGGCATGTGTTAACAAATATAATGAAATGTCAAGTTTGCCAATTCCTCTGGAAGTATCATTTTCAATTTATGATTACAGTGTCACTTATTGCTGATGTACCCTGGAAAGTGGGTGTCAGGGTAGAAAAAAGGAAAAAAAGGTGAGAATGTATGCAAGCTGTTTAACAGTGTGCCCTTCATTACTCCCCTCAGTAAGGCCCTGTTCCTCATTATCAAAAACTCGTATTACCTCTGTCATATTTACCATACATCTTTTGTCATAAATAGCATCCAATTAGCAGAATTTATACTCAGGGCAGCACATAAAAAGATTGCTGCCATATACTTAAATGATACTCATAAGGGGTAATCTGTAGTAATTTTCACTTTATACAGGTAATTTATAGAGTTAAGCAAGGAAACTAATATTAAATTGTTCTTCATCTGCATGAAGCAACTGCAAGTGGCTAAACACAGAAAATTTGGGGTTTTTTGTATAATTTAGTAACACCTGCCTTTTCAAATCCCAAATACACTTCTTAAGATAAACCTCTTTTTAATGGGGAGAAAATGATGTGTACAGCATTGATTGATCTTTCTTTGTGGATTTGTTTTACACATTTAGTCAGTAGAGAGATTTGTTAGGGAAACAAAAATTAACATATGCCAGCTAATTGTTCTTCTTTCTTGGGCAGCAGCCAGAAGAAGCACATTAGCAGTCTAATAATAACGACTGGCACCCTGAAGGCATCCCCAAGTGCATCTGTTCCCAATAAACCACAGACTGTTCTTCTGCTCGTACTCTAAGCCAGCAGACTGGAATGGAAATTCTTTGTTACGTACATAAAAAAGCTCAGATAATGCTACCAAATGCTTTATTTAATACATTCACAAAGCTAAGAGTTTAAGCTTGTCCGTGGCAGAAAGAAGTATTTTTGAAGAGTTTGAGAGATGAAGGAAGATTTAAGAAACATATATACCTTTCTTAACTCTGAATTGTTAAATATTATTCTTTAATATCAAAGCTTTTAAGCTTGCATTTGATTTTTATAATAATTTTCTCTTACAAACAAACATACAAATTAGAAAAAAAAGAGGTTTATTTCTACAGCATCTCATTGAAAGATACGTCAGCCTATGTATTTGCCAACCAGAAAACGCAACATGAAAAAGCATAAAACAGTAAAACTTCTGGCACAGCAATAGCATGTAG
>JAUMJM010000011.1:23140000-23145000 GCA_033558235.1 Neomorphus geoffroyi
AAGTGGGTCATCATTGCTTGAAGACGTTCACGTTCTTTAGAAAGCTGTTAAGAAAGAGTGAGATCAGAAGCATTTTAGAAATGACTGATACAGCTATTTTACTGCAGTGATATAGCTTATCATTGAGCTTGTCTCGGTGTAATGATTCCTGCATATAAAAGTCTATGTCAGTAGAAACTTATCTGAGAGGAAATGCAACTTTGGGCATGGAAAGAAGAAGAAGTAAAAAAAAACCAAACCAAAACAACTTTTACAGCCTTTCATATGTTAAAAGGTCAGAAAAAACAAATAACACTTCATCTTTTTGTCAATAAGAGAATTGAGGTCACAGTTGCCTCGACAGTAACAAGTTACTAAAACCATAAATTAGAAGGCCCATAGTGTTTCTTTAAAGTCCTGTGGACACTGTTAGCAATGGACTAGTGCCAACAGCTGTGAAAGGGTGAAGGGTCCTCAAAGCACAGTGCCTGCCAGGATTGTCTACACACTTCATCCTTTCCCACTGAGGTCCAGTTAGTGCCCCCTGCAATCTACCATCATCAATCTAATTCAATAGAGTGACAGAGCCCAGGCAGTGTGAAACGCTGAACTCTGCCACCGAGTCGGCATCGACACTGCACTGGGTCTCATTACAACTGATGGACCTTACTTCACTAGCAGTCAGACAAAGCAAAAAATCGCATAATTGGTCACACTGCAAGCTAAACCCTCACTTGGACTGTTATGTTACAGCCTAGCCTTTGTAAATGGTAAACAATTCTTAAGAAGCCCTTAAACTGCTGTTAGAAAACATCACATTACTGAAACCTGTGCTTTTTCCAACCTGATACCAGTTTCTGATCATATGCTATGTAAATATTTGTAGTTTCAGACTCAAATAGATTACCAAATTTAAAGAAAAAAGAAAGAGGGGGAAGTGTTTGAAATATGTAACTTGTTGATAAAACTATCAGAACATAAAAGAGTACCTTACAACATGAAAGGAATGATTTTTTTTTTTCAAAAGCTAGATTGCAAGAAGAAATGCTCAAAATTGTATTCTAGTGATATGGCTTTGCATATCTATAGCATGATTACAACATTAATTGCAACAAGAATCACTTGGTGTTTAATGCTGCCATTCTGGACAGTTTTGTAATACTTTCTTATATGAATCCAGCTCAAGAGTTACACCTGTACACTGAAATCAGGCTAACTTGTAAGTAATTTTAAGAACAGGAAACTACCCATATTACTGCAGATATTTTGGGTATGCTGGATATAATTTGGTCAGTGCATCTTTAATTAAAGAACATTTGGGCAGGCTGTGGGAAAAAGGTTTCTTCTGAAGCTTCATATTATGTGTGTGACATTTTAGAGACATGCTATTTGCCATGACGTAAATTCTAACAAACAAATTAAGCTAACACTATGCTGTAAATCTTATAAAAGGAATAGCAGCTTTGCCTTTGTATATAAAATTTTCATTTTAAGGGAAATGACAATAAATGACACTACTGTATACTCCTATTATTGCTTTGGCTTTCCAGTATTAAAGTATAAGACCCAAACAGTTTGCCTTGGTTGAAAGAACAAATATTCTTACATTCATGACAATAGTGAGATAATATGCTAAAAAGTGAGAAAGCTGAAAGGTTTTTATTCTTCTTTACCCATATATGGCAAAAAAATCTCAATCCCTCACTGCATTCCTTGGGCTCCTCTGCACCTTCCCAAGAAGGGATGGGACTCCAGATAAATGCTGTTCTATGACTCCCGTATAGGTGGGAGGGGACCGCATGGTGTAAGTGTCCTGCATGGTCATTCTGGGCTGTGAAGGTTTGTGCTCAGCCTCAGTAGCCTGGTAAGTGTAGTCTCAATACTGGGAGACCCCAGGGGTACACAGCACTTCTTCCATAAGCTGGAGGTAGCACTCACATACATGTAGTGACCTCTAATGGTTAGAGCCTGAACAGAGCACCCGTGTGCTGCGGTCCCAGCTACAGGACTCCCTGGGGACCTCCCTGAGTGGGTCTGACATTACACTTTCAGCTCGCAAAATACTGACCATCAGGCTGGGAGTCATTTCGGGTCGAGATACACCCTGCTACCCCTTTTTCCTACAGAACGGTGTAGACGGGCATCAGGTCAGGAGGGGAAGAAGGAAGAGGGGTCCTGACCCAGCATTTCAAGAACTAAAGATGGCTTGGATCAAGTCTCTGCTTCAGGGACAGCACTTTTCATGCATGATGAATGGCATTAGGGTCTTAGTTCAAGCAAAATACTGTAGACAATGTTAATGTTAGATAATTATTGCATAATTTATAATGTGAAAAATCTTTACGTAAAAAAAACCCCACTTGTTCATGAATATCAACAAATTTAATGCAAGAAACATATGGCTTTAAGCTAGAGTCACCAAGGCAAGCGCTTTCGATTTAGTTTAGGTTAATAGTAAATAAATAATAGGATAATATATCCATGTAACAAACCTGTATTTCTAACTGCTGAACCACTTGCATTTGCACCCGACACTGAGCAGTGCTTCTGTCATCCAATGCATGTTCATTGTTAAGGTGCCTGGAGAACAAAGAGAAGACTAATAAGACAATGTTAAGATGAGGAAAATTTCTTTATGACTCCATTTTTCTCTCCTGTTCATATGGCTTCCATCAGTTTGAACAGGAGTTATGCAAAAGACCTAGTCAGAGCACGTCTTAGATACAACAATACAAAATAACAAAACTGATCAGTTCATTTAGTTCTAAAAATCTTCTCAGTGACGACTGCTGGATACCCGGTTCCTATCCCCCAGGTCACATATGCCATCCAAAGGCCAACATAACAAGTTATCAGTATTTGGTAAAATGACTCAAGTGTTTCCTGCTCCCTGTTGCTGGTGCAGATGAACAGAGAATTACCTCGCAACTGATTCCTCAAAAGATGTAATTGCTTTCAGGATGCCTGAATTACTGTGACTTAATGTAGACTTGTTGAGATTTCTCTATCCGCTCTCCTTTAAACATTAAACAGAAACAACAACAGAACATGGTCACTGACTTTCGTTGCAGTTTCCAGAAGCAGCCTCCGAAGATGATGGCAGGCTCCTCAGTTTGAGGAAGAGTGCACAAGGCAACGGCAGGGGAAGGAAAAGCTACACGCCTTGCACACAGAGCAAGCCTCCTGAGAGGGAGTCATGCTACGCATGCCAGTTTAGCAAAGCAAAACTACACTCTGCAACAGGGAAAGAGGACCTCACTGACTGACTGCCCATAACTAAAGTACAGCCCAGACCCAAGTGGCTGTCCCCTGTACGGTTCAACTGAGAACAACTTAACAAAGCTAATTTAATACTGTTTTTTTTAAAGACAGTGGTTTCAGTTTATCCTCTCTCTCTCTTCCAGGATCAAAGAAGCCCCCTTTGGAGCTTTAATAGTGGGTTTACTGCTCCACTGAGAAGAGAACTTAAGGATCAGGATAAAGAAGAAGTGGAAGCAGAGGAGTTTGGCCTTTGAATGGGATTTACAGGCTATTTCCTCCATAGGCATGACGGTTAAGCTTTGCAGGGACTACGATCACAGATGGGCTCACAGTTACACAAACTAAGTTACCTGCAAGGCGGAGGGAAGTTATTTGTGGAGTTTATTAGCAGAATTATTCAGAGAACTATGTAGTTATTTGACTGGTAATCTATGAATGAATGTGTTTGTCAGAAACAGTGGAAAAATACAGTGGACTGTATTGCACTTGTCTTTTTTATTTAAATAACTTCTTCACGATTTTAGGACCTAATCATAGCACTTGCAACTGAGAAAAATACAACAGGTTCTACTCCGCTTGCAAGAGGCATAGCTGGGTAAGAGATATAAGTAATTATGAAAGATTAATTCATTCTTTTAATATAAAATTGTTGAAGAGTATATGTGCAACTTGCTTGCCAATTTATGCTAAGTTCAAGCATCACGAAGGACACCACATTTCCTTTATCTCATAAAATCTACAGTTTATTTATTTTCAAAGGAACTGACTTCATAATTGCAAAAATGCACAGCCAGTTTAAAACCCAGGTAATTGCTCAAAATGAGCCATTCACTTGTTTTCTGAAATTTTGATTCAAAAGAATTTTACTCTCTCAGTTACACAGGCACGACAGTATGATGTCTGCTAATGTAATGGTTTGATGTTTTCAGTTAACTGGGTATAATATTGCCAGAAAAAAGACTGGACATTTTAGCTCAGCGTTATCACCACTATCACCAGTACCCACCCCTGTGTTTCCACATGCACGTGTGCTCACCTATGTATGCATAAGGGTTTACACGCATAACACATGGCAGTAAGCAACGGTGTAGGTATAAAAGACCTCCTAGCCTGAGTTTGAGGTTCCTGCCGACTCACGACTCATTAGAATACCATGCTGGCGTAACACCTTACAAAATAGACACAGACACTGTCCTTGCCCTGAGGAACTTTAAATGTAACAGCAGTATGCAGTGTTGGAGCAGAAAGTCCAGTATAATATAATTTCAATATCCTTACATGGTAACTTGGGAGACTGTTGTGTGTTTCTTGAGAGTTAACACAGTAATCTTCAGAAACTCATGAGATACACCCATCTCTTATGCCATACTGTCACATCATGTGGTTACTTGTGCTGTGCATTTTGGAGAAAAGCCATTTTATGGAAACATTAAGACTGTAAAAATTGTTTTAAGAATTATTTTTTCTGATCTTTTTTTGCCTGTGAAGTGAGCTTGCTTTATTTATCATGCATGTACAGGCAATGTAGTGAAAGAAAAACTAGGTCTAATGCATTTTTAAAAACCTCTAAAATAACTTCTCTCTGTATGAAGTTGCTGCAGTTTTAGGGTCCAAGATGCTGCAATCTGCCAAGGCATACATACATTCTTTCCCCCAGAAGGTTGGGAATCATTCCAAAGAGGATTTTTTTTTGTTTTTCCTTTTTTTTTTTTTGTCATGCCTTTCAAGTTATGTACAAGTTGTGCTGGTCAACTTTCATA
>JAUMJM010000011.1:23150000-23167500 GCA_033558235.1 Neomorphus geoffroyi
TGTAAAATGAAGGAATATTTCTATTTCATAAACAACCTCACTACTCAGCACCATGACTTCTTATTTGTTTTAAGGGCATTGAGGACAGAATTGAACGAAAAGGAGAAATAATAAAATAATCTCAGACAATTTTTGCTGATGCACAGGACAAAAGCCATGACACTGCTGTAAACCCTGATTAACTCTGCACCAGAAATATCAAGTTCTTACATGTCGCTTTCACATTTTCCAGGGTTATTTGCTTCAGGAAAGCAACAGCATCTGTAAACCTAGCACTACACTGCCTTAATCAAAATGGTTTTAGTGATCGTGAATTATAACAAGACACCTGACATAACGGATGTGTGAATTCTGCCCACAGAATTAGCATCACTATAGCTTAGAAGGACTGACGTATTTAGAAAATGTAATTTTTCTTGAAAAGGAGAACGCATGAGTTAAATTAATTGAAATTTTTAGTATTAGCTATACTTAGAACACTACGTTGAATTTGGGAGATTTTATTTTCCTTTCACTACAAACTTGTGTAAATCGAGTTTTTTTAAATCCCATGTAAGTTTCTCCAATAATAAGACTTAATTTTGAAATTCCACTTACATACAAAAACTCGTCAAGACTGATACCTACCTAAGATTTGCAAGTCAATATAGGTTACTTCATTTAAAACTGAAAGACAGCATGAAAGATGGAGAAAACATTGCAAATGCTTTATGAAATGTATGGCTATAATTTTATTATAGAAGTTATTGCGACACTGAGTACTTATGGTCTGTTGTTAAGGTGCTTCTGTTATATACCATGTAGTCTACCATTTGTAAACACATCTTTTTGATGTTTCTGCCAACATCCTGGCAACAAAGCAGTGCAATTTCAAATGAGCTAATTAACTTAATTGTTGATGAAGCATGAAACAGTTCATTCACCCTGTTAGCTGCACCATGACAACATAAGAGTCTCAGCCCCTGAAGTTACTCATCTATATAAGCCTATCTGTAGCTTTCCATTAAGATCTATTGCACGCCAAAATGAGTACAGCTCTTCTGACAAAGACCAGTCCATAATGTACATAGGTAGAAAATCAGTGGTGGTGTTGAAAATTCAAATGAACACAGAAATACCAGTATCTATTTTAATTAAAAAAAATTAAATAAATAAATGCAGGAACCCATTGTAGTTTGAAGCTGCAGCTGAAAAGCAAAAGCTGTGGCCCTAATTTTCTGAATGCTTTGATTTAGACAACTGCTGGCAAAACTAAATACTAAAGGAAAAAACTTTTGACCTAACTGTTGAGTCCTGAAAGACGAAAACCCTCCACAATGCTTCATGGTGCTTTTTTTCTGCGTATCTTGTGCACGTACAAGAGTAAAAGCAAAAGTAAATTAGCAAGTGAGAGTTAAATGGTCACGCTTAGTCCGTTTTTATTTATACTATACACATCAATTCCCACTGTACACAAACTGTCACAATTTAAAACATGCTTTTTTATACTCCTACTATCCAATATACAATCTAAAGTACCTCTTCAAATTTTCCGAGGTTCTATTTCAGTAAAGGATAATAAGAGGATTAAACACTGTGCTATTGCAAGGCCTGCAGAAGTGTTCGACATGAAAGAAAGGATAACAATTTGACCCTCTGCAGATAGCCTTGATTATCCAGTTACTTGGAATACACAAAACCAAATCTTTGACATGATTTACAGTAAAACTTTGTTTGCCATCTTCCTCTTTCCCTCTCCTTAAGCAACCCTGTAGCAAAAAGTAAAAATCCACCTACTTTAAAAATTGTCCAAAATCTTCACAAACGCTTTCACAGCCAGGCCATTTGCAAACTCCATGACCATAGAGAGTATGGGAGGCCCCAGTCTCCTCATGTGACGAACTGCAGCAAAAGAATAAAGCATCAGATTCATCTCCAAAGCCATAATCGTCGGAGGCTGCTAGCGCCTGTCAGGTTACGATCAGTGACAAACAGGTCAAAACAGGTCAATTTAGCTCAGAGCAGTCAGAAAAATTTAATCGTTCTATTGAATAGTTCAACTGCCAAGGCTAGATGATGTTCCAATTAGAGAAGAAATAGAGCCAAGGATGACTGTTAATAAAGGACGAAAAAATAAGATGACTGTATAATACCATATGCTAATTCTGCCATATGACCTTGGTGTAACATTTACCTATAAATAAAAAATACACTTACAAGTGATCAATTTTGAGAAGAAATATTGAAGATGGACAGTCAGAATTTATGAATATCGTGAATGCTACTACAAAAATATTTGGATTTTCTGTTTAAATGTGTATAAAACCAAAATTCATTCAATCAAAAAGTATTTTTGTTCACAAGCATTGCTTCCATTAGCAACTTGGCTTCATAAAAATACCCAATGGTATTCCGTGTCTTTTTTTTGAAACCTCCCCATTAATTTCAGCAATGTACAGTTATAAAAGAAATTCATGGGATTGTCCCACGGAGATGGGCATAAGCTACACATCTTGAAGAAAAGTAATACTAAGTAGAAGTACTACTATAAAGGCATTTAGATAAGTACCAGATTTTAAAAAATAAAAAATAATGATAGCAAAATGTTTTCACAGTCACATAAGGATCGGAATCAATACAATTATTTACAATTTAGGTTATGTAGCTACAAGTTAAATTTCATATTCTATTGAGATCATCTACATCTGACTATACTAATATATTTAGTAAGAAGTGCTACAGATACTGTGTACTCTTGTATGCATTTAATCCATTACTTGAAAATAAGGAACAGTGAAGCGTATCTGACAATGTGTCTGAAAAACGATTTTAACTTTATCCATATGGTTGAATTTCACTGTATTACAGTAACACCACTAAAAGTTTGTATGAAATATGTCAAGTGCGTTACTGTTGTGCATATAAGAAGGAAAATTCAGTGGTCTTCTTCACAAGAGACAAACAATATGAGAACTGCTTTAATGTATTAATTTTTAAAACACTTTTTACATTAAATATTTGCACTGAATTACAGCCTTGAGCACTAAGATATAGGTACATCTACGAAGCCAGCAGCATGATTCAATAGTAAGGGCCTGACTGCCAGAATTTTCAACTCAAATACGAATGAAACTCTGCACCTACAAAAGTGCCCACAAATCTGCGTTTACACATATAAAACAGCACACTCCGCACTGGGATTTCTAATTTTAACCAAAACTTTCACAAGTTCATGTGTTATAAAACCACAGGCAAGTTAATTGTCCTTGCATCTGCAAAATTAGACATGGTTATTGAGAATGATGCTCTATCAATAAACAAATCTGAAGATCAAGTCTCCATGATTGCTTAAGTAACCTGTATAGAGTGTTATTTTGCGATTGGAAATAATGTGACTTATGATGTTAAACAACAGCTTTATGTCAAATGATAAGCACAGTTGAAATCTTGTCAGAATTACCTGTCTCGCCTTGCATTTAGAACTGAAGACTGTCCATTCACTATGGAATGATGAGTTATTGGTGGTGATGCTTTGGAAGTGGTGGAGGAGGTAGTAGAGGAGGAATTGTTAGTAGTGAGGTCTAGCCCTCCATGTTTAATGCCATTGTCTTCCATACTGTGAACTCCAGTCACTTCTTTCCATAACTGCTGAATCTCAGCAGGACTTAAGCCAGCTATAAAATGAAAGAGAGCCCCACTAATATAACAAAATAAAGAGTTTCATTTAATGAGCTCAGTGTTATTAATGGATTAATGCCAACAATAAAGCTGATGCTGTTTTTCCAGCACAATTAACGTGTAGTTAAACATAAATTCATTTTTCTTCTGTCAGAATGCAGGTAATCTAACTGTCTTCTCTTGTGTTATAAATAGTCAATTAGAAATCACGAATTTTAATAATACTGTACTCCTTCTGAAAACATTGCTCAAGGATCAGAGAGTGAAAGCTACAAAGAACTTGCAACTACTTCTTAAAAAGGAAAAAAAAAGCGCAACCTTGAATATACTTCTGGACAAGATTTTTGTTGTCTGTTTAATCAGTTTTGTGACATGGAAACACAACTCAATGCATCCATAGCTAACTCTGGTTTTATAATTCCTCTTAATCAAACATGTAACACAAAACAGAAAAACATATTACACCAAGGACACAAACACTGATATTCTCTTTAAACACTTAACAAGAGCAGGGAGTAGGGGAAGAAGAGTGAAGGGAGAAAAATCAGAAGACAAAAAAATTAAATCCATGAGATCACAACAAGTTTAACATTTGAGCAGAATGCATCTGACTTTAATCAATGACACCCATATATGCTTTAGTCTCGTTTAGTATTTACAAAAATTGTTCTGTTAAAAAATGTCTTAAGAGGCAAACCCAAATCAAACCCATTACAGCAGAGCTAGATACTGGTGATCACTTAAGCTCTTTGATACCATGCAGTGGCACCAGACAACTAGAAAGCCAACAGAACTGGCCCATTTACGACTCCCTCTACACAGATGAAATTACATGTAGTGTAGACCACCAAATTCCTTTTTTTTTTTTGTCCAGCCCTACTGTGGAAAACAAACCAGAGGGTTTAACTAGGTGAAAGGAGACTCTGTCTCGCCAGTCTCCTGAGGTGATGGGCAGCCATGCGAAATTGGAAGACCTTCTCAAATGTCTCTGCTATATGCACAGTACTATTCTGGAGTCTAGCCACCAGATCTTTGCAGATAGAGCTTACATTTGCTCTCTACTCCACTTGTAGTCTGGAAACTTGTCATTTCCAGGATTCATCCTGGGCCACGAATAGCAAGGTCTCATAGAATGTACTCATACATCTGTGTTAGGGTTGTCTGGCTTGAGTTGAGCACTTTGCACAAAGTCATGGAAACTTCCATTACAATATGTTCCTGCCTGAAGTAAAGACTCCCAAAATACGGGCAGGAGAAGAGCTGTGAGCATTCTCTTACCTTCCTAGAGAGCTTCTTGTGAAAGATTTGGTTTCATGGCCAGGATTTTCAGCCTAACATGGTTTGGGCCAGATGTATCTTAAATTCTAATTGTCTTTTGTATCTCAACTCACCAAGTGAAATTAGGTAAGATATGCTCACGGTATCTAGATCTGCTGGAATGCAAAACATTCAAAATGATGATGGTGTCTGAATTAAAATGTTGCTCTTTTTATTTTATGAAGGAACTCAAAGTTATTGTCCTTCAGAAAAGGATTAAAAAGTATCTAGTCATTCCAATTTTTTATTAAGGATGCTTTTATTTGATAAACAAGATAGAAAGATGTAAAGATTGATTTTCGCTGTTTGACAAATCTGTTTATTAGATAATCTTTTACTTTGAAGACATAGGAAGTCAGACTACTAAAACACATTCAACAAAAAAATTATGAAAAAGCACAATAAGTTCCTTAATACTTCTCTGTAGCTGTCTCACTGTGAAGTATTCAAAGGTATTAAAAAAATAGGCTAGTGGTGATTTACAGATATAATAATTTTTGGAGGTAGCATGGAAACAAATTGACTGGAATGTATTTTATATTATGAAGGGAGCTCATTTTTAGACAACTATTTTGTGTCCTGCCACTCTACCTTAGACACCAACATCCATTGGCAAACTTAGTTAGTGACAAGGTGAAAACCAGCTGATTGGAATGCAAGTCTCTCAACTGTAGTTTATACCATACTTGTACAGCAAAAAGCTAGGTTTTAAAGAAGGAAGCAAAGAAGTCAGGCTCTAATTTACTGCATTAGAGAGATGGGTAACGGGAGTGATGTTAATACTAGTTGTAATTGTTTAATGAAGGTAAGTAATTACTGCTGTGTTCATGAAATATGTTCCTGCAACACTGCAAATAACCCATTTTAGTGTGGTAAGTAATAGTTACCTGCAAATGTAATCACAAATCAAAATGAAAAGTAATGTATTCATTCAGGTGCCATGATATACACAGCACATTATTTATTTTAAAGTCTTCCCTTGCTCTGGCTGTTGAACAAAATAAACTAATTTTGCACTGAAAAAAACCAAACCCAAGAATAAACCCATCTGTTTGAAAAATCAGAGGGCAAACACATTCTTGTGTCTTGCAGTGAGAAAATTTTCATCAGAGACCATCAAACTTTGGGCCTTCGGGGAGCTAAGTAAGAGCTGCCCCAGAAGCCGAGTGAACAAATCGGGGCTGGGAGTGGCCCATGGGCAGTGGTCTCCTGTTCCTCTCAGCAACTTCTGGGCAGCCCCTTCCTCTGTGCGAAGCTACAGATGGAGCTGTGTCTCCAGGCTGCCTACCTCACTTAGATTTTTTTAAAATTGGAAAGGAATTTCTCTCTGGGCTCAGGCTGGCTAATTTTATCACTTCTTCACAGCACTCTGAAAGGCTGCCTTTCAGGATAAAAGGATTAAGGGCAGGCACTTAAAAAGTATAAAGTTAATAAGCGGATTTCTAATTAATTGTAAATTATGGCAATTTTGTAGTTTCTGTGCCTAAAAAAGTCCAACTCCCATTTTACAAGAGACCTGTAAAATGGCTGACAGATATTTTAGTCAGGACGCAAAAGCAGGGTAAGTTTTAAAGTTTCATAAGTTGTGATAACCCTCAAAGTACCCTCTCCACACTTCATTAAAGCAAAAAGGATCATAAAGAGGATCCACAGTGGGATGAAAATTAGGGTCTATAATGAAAAGGTCAAATAGTGATTTGCTATGCAGTTTACTAAAACCAGGAATTTTGGAATTTTGAGGTTAGTCTTATAACTCTTTTCACTACTATCTACTCTATTTTTATGTTTGAATAAATACGTATTAAAACTATGACTTTAAAACCCCATCCATGCATCTCTTTTTTTTTATTTTCCTACATGGCCTGATCAAAACTTAGGGTTTGGGATTTGGTGGGGTTTTTTATGTCTTTTACAGTTCTTTGCATTTAGCTAGCATTGATACAGCATTACATGGAATTAAGACATAGCGAGCGAGATCTTCATGGTAAAGATCTTGTCACAAAACAAATCCTCAAACACCTCTTGTACCTTATTTGCTATACCTGATCATCAAGAAAACACGGTAAATATTCCTTTGAAGGCATGAACTAGAGTTGGAGAAAATACTGTTTATATATACAAATCTCACAGCTGTGCTTGGAAGTTACGTCTCTTCATACTAACAAACGCAAAAGCCATATCACTAATTTGTGATTTACAAGACTCTTTATGGCCAGAAACTTAGAAACATGAATCCTCCTGCATTTCTGTCATTGTTCTAGCTATCCATGTAACTCAGCAACCTAGATGGATGCATATAAAAATATTTGTGTTACACACATGTAAATCCTTCTCTATAACCATATTATACATCTTGCAACACAGAGGAAGGAGAAAAACACCTTTTTTTGCATCCAGTGTCTACTACATTAAAGAAATTCTGAAAGTTGAATTTAATACTGCCTCAGAAAATGTCTCTCACAAAATTTGCTAAATTGTATGAGAAAAACAGAAGTAGTTTGATCCCCTTACTTTTATGTAAACCCCAGTGCAGGGATATATCTACATTAAATCTATTAAGTACTACTTGGATTTGTAAATATCGGATATATTTGGATGAGTAAATTTAACATTCACGAGACAATCTCAATAGATCTGAAGCCTATTAATCTTCATTACATTGTTATGAACTGGACTGATTCCCTCACCCTCCTATGAAAGACACGATGAACCCTAAGAGAAGTCCACAGAAAGAACTTGGAGCCTGGCCACAACTCTGGATTTGCTTCTCTCTTTGTTTTAGTGTCTGGCTGGAAAGACTTCTTACTCTCATCACTCTAATTTTACCTCAGCTGGCAGAGAGTGAGTGGCCTTTCTGGAGATGCAGAGAGATTTTCTAGGGGAAGCTGTCTTATGTTTTACAAGTTTGCACATTCATATCAGGGCTATGAAAAATTGAGGTGCTATAAATTAACTTGTGTAGCTAAAGGAATGCTACATACGCAGCAGAAACCACAACTAGGAGAGAAAAACAGAATAATGAAACACTTGACTGGAATTCATTATAATTAAAAATTATCAAGACAGAAGCAAACAAGAGGTCAATTTAATTTAAGAAGAATAATCCAGATGTATTTTAAGTGTAGAAGTTTGTATTTTTTTTATTTCTTTAGTATCAATCTTTTTTATTATGACTTCAGTTATACTTAATACTTTGAGTAAAAGAAAGTTCTTGAAAAGAATTGTCCAGTAGTTCTCCTAAAATTGTATTAAAAAAGGTATGATTTTTTCTGTGTTTTTGTATTAGAAGTGGATGAATGAGTGTTGCATTGAAGTAATGAATATCAATGCAATTGGGTAGGAGTGCTTAGGGAAATCTATGGGGATTGCTTAATGTGAGAGAAAACCTGAGGAATTCCTCTTGCAACAGATGGCACAAGAGGAGGCTGAAGAAGGTAAAGCTGTTTGAAGGGAGGTTGTACTTCGATTGTTTTTTTTCATTCTGGTCTAATGTGACTTTGTACAAAAGGAAACTAGCATTAACAGTCTCATGTGTGCAAATTAATGAATCAGCTTGCCTCCCCACTCCGATTCTCAAAAAAATGTAGTGTGTTAGCCTACATAGGACCTTTTTTCTGTTATTGTAATTTCTAAGACTTTAGATACACTTATGTCATACATTTTCCACACAACACAATGTATGGAATTTACACACTTATCTCTGCTTTCCAGGGACTGAGGTTTTTAGTGGGTAAGTCTTTCTCATGTCTTTCTTCTGTTTGGGTTTTTTTTTTTTATCTATACTGTGTAATCTCCTTTTGCTCATCTAATTTCTGAAGCTTTGATTTCATAATAGTTATCTGGTGGAAGATGAATTAAAAGTAATGTTACCTGCCACGAACACAGTCTAAACAATGCTCATTGCAGGACTCGAGTGTCAGAGATCAGAGTATTGTGCAATTTTCATGACAGACACTAAGCTCACCTCTCTATGGTAACACAAACAGAAACACATACCTCACAGGTTATACACAGAGCCCTTAAGATAGGAAGTCTTTGGCCTTATCTTAAAATGTAAGCAGCATTTAGCTCCAAGTTAATTTACTTTTCAAAAGCGCGTGCCCTATTTTCTTTCAACCATGAATGTATTTGTGTCAAGTAGCAGAGTTTGAGCTCATTTTCAGCATTGAGCAATCTTGATCAAAGCGACAAAGGGAATTTTTTTTCCCAAGAAGTCTTCACTGTTATCTGTCAGTCATAATTCATTACTATTGCAATCACCACTTCAAAACTTTTTGTCATATTTAACATATTTAATGTAAAGGAATAGCAAAGAAAACAAATCCTGAGGTTTGTCCCTGAATTCTTATGTCCTTAATGGAAGATTCAAAGCAGTTTTCAATGCAAAACACTATCTCTTTTTAAAAGGAAAAAAAAAAGTCAGTTTTAGGATGGCCTTAATATCACTGCCTGAAATATTTTATATGTTTGCTAACTATAACATTTCAACTATATCAGATTTCAGTAATTCCTCAGAGAAAAGCAATGATGCTTGAATTGTTACTATCAGAAATTGTTTTCAGCACATAAGGTTAATAAATATCTATCTTATATCTAAGAAAAAACCACTCGAAAGATGTTTTCTTTCTTAAAAGTACCCTGTAACATTTAACAGCCTCCAGAGAATTTGGTAATACCAGTAATAAAGTTCTAAAAATACGAGTATGCTTAAGCATCATAACGGCAAACTGCTGAAGTTCAGATGCAAATGGAATGGTTAAAAAAGTTCTGAATTAGAAGTTATTCTATTTGTACGTTGCTAAATACCTTGTGGCAGAGACTGGACAGGAAGAGCAGACTGGCCAGGTGGGATGGAAATGAGTCCCTGACGCTGAAGGTTCAGCAGATGTTGCTGCTGCTGAAGTTGTTGCATCTGGAGGAGCTGCTGCTGGAAGACAAGCTGCTGGGCTGCCAACTGCTGCTGCTGCTGCTGCTACAATAAGAAAGGGGGAAAAAAGCAAATGCGAAAAAGAGTAAAGTGAGCGGTGAAGGCTAGAAAGCCAAAAATGTAAAATCAACTTCTTTCCCTTTAATCTCTGTTATTAAATAATAATGCTATTTGTAGAATACTCAGGCAGTGAAAGCATTTGAAATTTTCTATTATATTCACTCAAGCTATTAGGTGTTAGGGAAAATGGCAAGATATACTTAGCGGCATGCTAAAGAAAAGGGTCAAAAGAAAGTATGTAACAGCTGCTTCAAACAAAACAAAAAAAAGGCTCAGCCCACAGCAGATGATAGCAAATTTATCTATGCTAAAAGTGTAACTCTTTACAGCAGCCTGTGATTCGAAGGCACTCTTGTTTTTCCAGTTGACTAAGTTTGGTCCGCCGTGGCCCATGAATGTGGTCTCCAGTGATCTATTAGTAAACTGGGATGTAGCCTTCCTTTCACTGGCCTGTTAGCTCTCTCTCTTTTCTCGTTGGAATATATTAAAAAGAGCACTGCACTCAAGGCAACCAAGTGCCCTATTATGGAGCAAAAGTATAAGTTCCAATTTTGTGAGGCATTTCAAGACAAACTGGAGTCTGCAAAGACTCAGGAGGGTATGAGAAGGCAGTCACACTTCAGAGAAAGACAAGCTGCTGTGGAAGACCTTTCCTTTCTAGTTTGGGGAAAAGAGAAACTTCTGATGCGCTCACTGGAAAACAGACTGCATAATGGAGCAAGTCATGTGGATTGCCCAGAGCCTCCGGAGAAATACGGGAGCAATTTCTATTCCATAGTTGATGGCTGTCTGAAATTCTATTCACAAATCCAAACAGAAACAAAGCCTCAGGAGGTCACAACTGCTTCCTCAACGTTTGCATAATGGGCAGCTTGAAGACAACGTCTAGGATACCTGCTGATCAATTTAACTACTTCAACATGTTTTGTTTGTATTATGTTTATATTTGATGCAGTTTGCTGACAAGTGCAAGCTAGGCCTGAGAAACCCGCTTGTCAGGTTGATTTATGAGCACATCAAACTGTAACTTTCTACTCGCCACTCCAAACCTACAGTAGCAGTTCATTAATCAGAGGCCTGTGACTTTGAAATCTGTGCTCAATCGCTCTTTTTCAGCCATGGACTAAATTTGCATGCTCTCTGAGCTGTGCCACTGAGAAAAGTAAGGCTCCTTCCCCAACACAGATTGCCTGTGAATACAAGATAATCAGTACAGCGTCCACCACACAGCTTGTTCTTTGCACACTCAGATTCATTAGCGAACATTAGACGACAGCAGCACTACACTGCTCAAATCCTATGTCTCAGAAACAGAAGCAGGAGAATTATATTGGCACTATTAAGCCCGGTAAAAACATAAGAACAAATCTTTGATAGCTGCATCCTTGCTACAGGAAAAAATCTAAACCAGTCTTGTCTTTTCCAAGGTTCTGACAGCTCAGGCTAGTATGCATCAGCAAGGGTCTTAGCTCCTACCTCTTTTGCTTGCTTTCCTGGGTGCTGTTGCTGCTGCTGTTGCTGCTGCTGCTGCTGCTGCTGTTGCTGTTGCTGCTGCTGCTGCTGCTGCTGTTGCTGCTGTTGTTGTTGTTGCTGTTGCTGCTGCTGTTGCTGCTGCTGCAAAAGCTGAAGATGTAACTGCTCTTGCTGTTTCTTGTAAAACTCTTGTAGTTGTTGCTGAATAAACCATTTTGACTTTAATAAATAAAGGCAAAAGTTTCAAGTATTATAAATCTCCTAAACTCTTCTAGATTGGCATATGGTAGCGTAGCCATTAAGAATCACCTCATAACAAAAAATGTGATTTGAAGAGGCAGATCTACATACATTTTTTTCCAAGGCGGTTCTGAAATTTTCCAATGCAGATTCCAAAATATCCTAAACAAAAGGGTATAGAAAATCTGTATTCTAAAGGGAATGCAAGAGCCAAATTAACTCCTCAAATAACTACACCTAAGTCCCTCACACGTCCTATATAACAAATCAGAAGCTGCACTCATCCACTTGCAAGAAACCTACAAGTCACTAAGGCCAAACTAAACTGTCTGTTTCTTAGGGGAAAAAAGTAATTAATCTGTCAATCTGTTTAGTGGGATGCTGGACTCACAAGTGAAGGTGAATTGCCTGTAATGATCACGGTACCGGATATTAAAGTGTTTAAACTTACAGTAATTGAGCTATGACTATGACAACAGACACATTATTTTCTGTATGACAATTAAGCACCCAACCAAAAATTCATTCTGTGTTATACTGAGGTACCGATCACTGACACTATCTTTATTATATGAATAACAAGTGCATGGATTCTTCACTTAGTTGCCAGATTTTGTGCTAAGGAAACAGCAAACTCCTCCTCCTTTTTAGCCTTATCTGGGACAAATTTTTTGGATGCAAAACCAAACAAAATTTAAAAAAACTTTTTCCCATGATGAAACAAGCTGTTAAGTTCAAATTTCATAACCGCATAACATTTATGTGACTAAAGGGATCACTACAGTGTTATGAATTTTAAAGCAACAATCATCTACAACTCTATTTGCACTTCCTTTGGCAAGTCTACAATTAAAATGTGCCTAAGCACTTGAAAATTTAAATATCAATTTGTTCGGTTTTTGTAATGCATCTGCCACTGCTGCTGGTGGTTTTAATATAATATTTAATGTTTCAAAATCATGATTTCACACTTCTGCAATTAAAACAAGAAATTTAAAGACTGCTAAGTTTCACATTTATTTTCATTCTTTTTGGTGTAATGGGCGATGAAATATTACAAAATAAGCCCCATAAAATCTGGCTGACACTCACGCTAATGCCCTGTGCTAACGGTCCAAAGCAGGTAACCCACATTACCTGCTGCAACATAACTGCTTGCTGCTGCTGGAGAAGTGCCTGAAGCTGTTGCGGAGACAACACTTGCTGCTGGAGAATCTGCTGCATTTGCTGAGGGGTGATCACCTGGGGAGTCATCATGGCCACTGACACAGGCACCTGCACAGGGAAAGAAAGATATCATCGTCAAACACATTTTAGTTCGCCTGTACCACAGCTGTACGTCTTTTTTATTTTGTAGCAAAGATGGACCATAATTTTTTACATAATATTTATCACTGCAAAGTTCCAGTTTCAGTCAGAATCTGTTATTTTAAGACCACAGTACTGTGGCAATCTATTTCCAGAGGCATCACATTCGATCAGACTCAAGCTTTATGTTTCGCATCTCTTATGTATTCCTGCAAGAAATTTAAGCATTGGCTAGTACAAATGTGTATTTAAAAATAAATGATCACATGGCAGGGCTCTCAACACTTCATAATCAATCATCTTATCAAGTGTCATAATGTTCCAAATGAAAAAATCTATTGAGACCGTTTCAAAAGATATGATTAAAACAGACAGCAAAATAAGTATCTGAAAGCAGTAAATATTTTACACAATAAAGACACTTAGCCTAGAAAATATTTGCGTAATAATCACTTCAGCATATAAAAACCTTTCTTGCTTGGATAGTGTTTTAAGGAAATTTAATTTATACAGGAAAAAAAAAAGATACAGACATATAGCAGCATGGAGCAAGGGCCACCGCCTCAGTCAGACAGTCTCTGTAGAGAAACACATGTTCTCAACCACTCCTAACTGAAAACTAGAAGCTGGGAAACCTTGTAATAAGATTATTAGTTTGTCCACTAAAATTTAAGAATGCATTATTTTGCTCTTTTGGACACAGCTTTACTGTCTGTTGATTAGATCCTGATGTGAAGTGTGTACATACGGATGAACACTCACCTACACACATGCTCTCAGGAATCTGTGTGTGAGTGGGAAAGACACAGCAAAGATGTGTGGTTGTGTATGCAAGACACGAAAGTCCTGTGGAAGACTCTGAGCTATGTGCAGAGGCACTGCATCAGACACGCTGCGTGAAACCCCTGCTTGAGCTAACCAGGACACAGTCAAACAGCTGTCAGCAGGCCAAGTTCTCCGTCCATGAAAAAGCAGCCACTTGTTTGTCTAACAAAATTCAAATATTTTTTTTGTATATAATAGTAAGCTGGCACATAAATACTGTGAGATGTTTGTAGGACACTCCAGTCTTCTGTAAACCAGCAAAAATAATATTATTATTAATAAAATAAATCATGAACAAATCATAAGAGGAAAAACTTTCCTAATATTTCTATTGCTTGAATCCATCCCCAAAGACTTTGTATAATGTAGCACTTAGAGGAAAAAAGAAATACAAGTTTGCTGAAGTTTACTTTTAGAAGGAATTACTTCATCTAATATTACACAGAATACCACTTCTCACACAGTTCATCACAGCATAAATTACAGTCTTAAAATATTGATTAATTCAGAATCTGAAAGTAAAAACTACCAGCCATTACTAAAAAGACTGATAATCTTTTGCAAACAAGTGATTTTAAGAATAAAAATTCTGAAGGTCTTAATCTAAAATACAAGTGGAAAAGACAAATCAGACTTTCACTCACACACCCCTGGGGAGGAATTTAATCTCAGCTATCACTGGCCACTTCCTATAGTCAACAGAATAAGGAAACTTTGAGGAAAGTTTATCTGATCTAGTTTTGGCATGTGTTTTAGCATGGGATTAATTATTCTCCACATGTGCCCATCTCTCTCCATTGTGTATAGACTCCCCCTGAGTAGACACTTAACTTTCAGATAGTTAATGTTGGTTGTTGCAATTTGTGACATCTAAAAGTTTTATAGTATTGGAAACACCACATCTCCATGCAATAATGCTTTATTCTAAGTCTACGTGGTCCTAAGGGCAGCGTAAACAAGTTTTTAGGACTTTGGGATACATGAGCAAAGAGTAAAATCCATTGACTGGAGTCAGTGTTCAATTCCCTCTGAAGTCAGTAAGAATTTCCTCTTTTCAGATCTGAACTTGCAACAATTTTTGTAAGAATTTTGCCTCAGCGATGCTATTCAGCTACACACCTCACACAGAAATGAGAAAGCAGAGAGGAAGATAAAATCAATTAAATCACTACCTTTAGCCTTCGAACCCTGCAAGAATTTCCCTGTCGCATATACTTACTACGGTAATATACAGCAAATGGTGAAGGTGTTGCACACTTGTTATTCCAATTCTTTTAACTTTGCATCCCCTCTACCTTCCCTGTCTTGTGTATTCTCAAACACACAAGCAAGAAGTCTGATCTAAACAAAGTGAAAATGAACTTAGCTCTGTAAGTGGCTCTGACTTATTCATGCTGTGTGCTACATACTCCAGACAGTAAGACGTGCAGCAAGACTCGTACTGCCACGAGAGTCCTCTATTCCTCAATCTGAAAAAGATTCCCCTTCATCAGGCATATTTCTGCTAGTTTTTCTAGTGTCTGCTCTGCACCTCCCCGACTGTGTGCTTACTCTTATGTTTGGAGACACACCTGCTTTACTGTAACTTTAGAGCTTTTCTCTCCATATTTATTTTTCCTGTATTTTTCAACAGTCACTTTCAACCGTATCAGCTGAAGCACAGAACCTAATTCAACAGTTTTTCAGAAAGGTGGAAAAAAGCATGAAAAAAACTCGCAGTCGAGATCATTAGTAAAAATACTATTTCTGTAGATAATACTGCCTTTAACAGAATTTTATGTGAGGATCCATATGTGTGTATTTTACCTGGTATATATCTTCTTTTCCACAGCTAAAGGCCAAGGGATTTGGAAAACTGCTTGAATCTTAAATTTGCAAAACATATTAAGCAAAGAGATTTCACTAATTGTAATTAAGTAACATAAATTGGTACATTTCACAGCCTTCAGCGACACACCAGACTGCACTTCATTTCTTAGTGGCATAGTGTTACTGTTCTATCTGGGTTGGAAGACTATCAGAAATCTGCTGGTTTATGTCCAACTATGTGCATTAGGTGTATTTCTTCGTTTAGTTTCTGCATTTTTCAAGATTTCTGATAGGAATTTACAGAAACATAGCAAAGAGGCAAACTCTGACTCTTTTTCATAGAAATCTCTCAATCTATCTGAAGTCAGTTCAGGCAGAAGACAGTAGAGGGACTCAGTGAAAATACGATCAAGTGAATGATGTTGTTAATTTGAGTGGGCCACTCAAATTCTTGGCCATACATTCTTGGTCAGATCTCTCATACAAAACAAGAGACAAAGTGAAACGTGATTTATGACTGCAACCTTTTGTTACAAGGCGTCCTCAAAGAAATGGAACTCCCAACTCTGTCATGAAGATGATCGGATACAGAAAGCGTACAGAACACAATGGGTCAGAGAGCCTCTGAAGAACACATCAATTGGTCAGCTCCACGATGGACCCCTGAGGGAGGCTTCATGTTTTGAAGAGTTTCTCATGTTTCTGATGCACGCTGTCCCCCATTTCTTTGGACTAGTTCACAAGAACTGCTAAATAAAACTACAGATATGTACACAAACAATTTTTTTACATATCTAACCAGTATTTCAGGCAAACCCAACTGTAAACTGCTTTATTACTACATGTGGATGTATTAATAAAAGAAAAGCTACAACACACAACAAAACTGTTGATAGTGGAAATTAGATAAATAAATATGACTGCAAAAATTAAGTCAGAACTTCTTTGAAGACTAAACAATCTGTTTTTTCCCCGGATCAATTTAACAGAGAAATGGTAGAGGCTGAGCTAGCGTATTTAACATCACTTTTCTGTCATACATGAAAAATTCAGCTTTCCCTGTAAAGAAGCTTGTTAGGTGAACACTCATCTATTGTTTCTATAAACTAACCAGTAACAGGAATAATACTTTTTTTTTTTATGTTACCTACAAAAATCATATTCCTAATGTCACAAATGAAAATAACTTTCACCTTCAGTAAGCTTTTGCATTTTTAGAAGCCTTGAAAAACTGCACATATATTTTCCAGTAACGTTGACCAATATGACTTTGATTAAAAATTAAAACAACCAAAGGAGACACTATTTTTATTCTACGTTCCTTTTATTTTGAAAGTCAGGTATTGATAATGAAAATTAAATGCAAAACTTGACTGTAGTTTTCACTGCTTTGAAGGAGAATCACAAAATCACATATATTAGCCACATTCAGAACCAGTTCAAGGAGCGTAGGAATTATTTCTTTGTTACAGATAGATGAAAAAAGTCACAGCCTCCAAGTAATTAATCTAAAGTCACACGATATTTTAAGTGGCAGATCTGAGAACGGAACTGTTCAGTAAGACAAGTCTCCCTGGTTTACTGAAAGAAGTGTAATTAAACCTTTAATGGAGAAAGTTCTTTCTGTAGGATCCTTCCTTTAAAAATAAATGCAGGTGTGAAACCACAGATTTACAGTGCAGAATCAGGCTCTTTACTAGGAAACGATTATTTTAAATGAAGAAACTAACGCATCCCTTCTCACTTTGGTAACGTGTAGAGTGTCTACCATAATAATAACCTTTTGAATCTTTCTGGTTTTATGATATTAAAGAGCCGAGAATCAACTGAGTGATATTTGTGAGCTGTTCATAACTAGCGAACAAGAATACATAATGATCCCCA
>JAUMJM010000011.1:23172500-23277500 GCA_033558235.1 Neomorphus geoffroyi
CTACCTGTGTTTCCTATGCCAAAACATGCTAGTTGTGTTCAAGATACTCTTTTTCCCCCCGATAACCCTACCCATACAAACGTCAGGTATATAAAAGGATAGATCTGATTCATGTATACAGCAATGTATACTTAGGCTCTTAATCGATATATACATTTCAAATACTATAGGAATAAGAATTAAAACAGAAATTTAAACTTATTTCCCAGTTTGAAAGCGTTTCAAGAACAAACATTATCTAAAGCTTTACGGATTTGAAATAAGACTAATGGGATATGAAGCTCTAATGAAATGGTACAAATTTGCCCCAGGTCAATGACACCCAGGAATTATCTTCAGCTGAAACTACTGGATGGCAAGTAATGTTCCAAGTTTCAGTTCAGTTTCTAATGAGCTACAGTCCTTGTAAAAAATAACCATCATAATGAACTACAAGACCTACAGGAAGCTCGAGGACTGTATGGCTTACAGACTAAACCGGTTTTCTGAAAATATTGTACTATCTGCGTATCAGAAAACCAGATCCATCTGCACTGCTTCCTTGTTACAAGACAATGCCAGCAAGCAGGCAGGTTGCCGGCAGCTGGGCAAATCATAGCTTGTAAGTTTAACAGTTTAAATTAGAAGCATCTATATACTATTTATACAGTTAAGAAAGAGAAAACCTCCTTTAGATGGCAATTCAGACAGAATAAATTGAGCTTTGGTTCTGAATTCTGAATCGTTTTCTGTGCAAGCTTCCTCTCCGTGAATCATGTGAGGAACCTTCTGATGCAGGCATGTAACGACGTTCTATGATGAGAATACTTTATTTTCTTTCCACCATGGAACAAAATGTCAATATACGACTGGACCCCACAGAAGTGAAGAAGCAGAGAACTAGCCATACCGTTCGGAGTCACCAAAATTATTACTGAAGAGGGATTGTATGAGATGCCTTGCATGGTTTCAAACCAGTCCTGCATTACCTACAGACAATTTAGTCTACATGTAAATAGGTATCAATAAAAATGTTTTATTACTCTTACATAACTGTTTGAGAAAATTAGTATACTATTCTAAATGATGGGATCATTTTGGTGTTGCTGTGTTTCAATTCTCAGCACACACAAGACAGCCGTAGAAAATTTCAGCAGAACTGCTGACCTTGTCTGACTTTGGTTTCTATTGTTTTTTTAAAGAGAACCAAACCCAACAGTAGCACATTGTATATTAAAATGATTTGATATCCTAAATTTCAAATAAAATGTATCCTAGCCAGCTGAAATTCTCCTCCTCCACATATCAAAATCAAACTCCATCCCAAGATACCTCAATTACCACAACCTTAAAATTTTCTGCGTTCACCTTTTTGTTATCCTGTAAGATGTGTGACAGGCTCTCATCTCTATTGCTAGGTCTTCAAGAAGTGGATAACTGCTCTGACCCCCTCTAAGAGTTTCTGTTTTAAGGGGACATAAAGATTAACTGAGAGAAATATCTTTCTTAGCTCAGCAGAACAACTATTCTGTTGCCTTTTTCCAGCTAAAAGCAGAAGAGTGTGGAACAATTCTTGTAGATACAAAATGAAGGCAACACCATTCTCCCAGAGAAAAGTCTTCAAATAGGAAATAAAAAGAGACACAACAGAAATTAATCCAGCCCAACTAATATTTGATTATTTGAAATCTTGACTTGGAATGTGTTCCTCTCTTTTCACCAATTAGCCAGGGAACCTCAGGTGACCAAAATGAAGCATCTCACCTGGTGCCAAAACCTGGAGAATTAGCCAGGGACTATTTCTTAATTATGGAGATTGTGATTATTTGAACATACATGTTCATTATCCATGTAGTACAATTTTCAAAACTAGATGATCCCCAGGCCTGAGTTTCACTTAAGCATGTATGTATAATAAACAACTTTTCAAATCTGTGTAGGTTGATGGGGTTTTGTGCACTGTGGCACTCTGGTGCCAGTCCCCTGCACTCCTCAGAACAAGGACAGGCACGGTAACTTTGCTGAGCTCTAGTTTGTTGCATGCATAGGAGTGGAATACTGACAATCTGTTTACATGCATATAGCGTGATACATTCCGGGCAGATTCTTCTCTTGTTTACATATATGTAAACAGACTACCAAAAGGCCATTGAAGTCAACAGTACAATCCCAGTGGACACTGACATAAATAAAGTAAGCATCAGCCTCAACATTATTGTTGCAGCTGCCCTTTTATAAGCGTTATTGAATTATAAAGCTGTGTAGTGCAGAATGCAACACATCAAGTATTAGGATGTGCATAATCATCTCCTATTCACTTTCTTGTTCATCTCTGGCAAAAATACCCCCTTTGCATAGGGATCAGCATCTACAACTATGTGATTTCAATTTTTCCTGTTCTATATAATGTACAGCTATGTTCATACATAGAATAGACATTTCTAGTATGCCTGATTCTGTTTTGCTATCTGTCTTGCTGTTTGTTCATACAAACACCTGATTGTACAACAAATGCAGTGTTTGAGGACTGTAGTCCGATTTGTCCTGGTGTATATACTGAATTTTCCGTCGCTGTTTTTATACTATATAGCATCATGTGGCAGTTTTTATAAGAGTTTACATAGTTATTAGCTTGAGTAGTTTTTCATCTTTTCCAAAATAAATAATGTAGAAAGTGAATAACAGAACAATAACTCAGCCTTTTGGTTAACTTTAACAAGGAAATGTCACAGTATCATCTAATGGATAAAAATGCTTACGGAGATCACAAGAACTGGAGAAGTAAAATGACATCCAATGGGGAACATAAACTGTAATGCAGAAGTTTGTCACAAGAAAAGTTCCCTCTCTGTTGCATACTAAGTCCCACCTCAGATGAACACACAGAAGTATCACATCACTGAGCAATCTGTTTAGGTGCCTGATACTCACAGACTTTATTAGAATATTACATTTAATAATTTCATAGTATCTTATCATGAACCGGTGACTCTTATCCCACATTTGCACATCATTTTACGCATCTTACTGATATGTGTACTTGCTCTGCGATATGTGTGCTTCCTACAGGCAATGGAAGACAATGTGCAAATTCATAGACTAAACCAGTCCATGTAAAACCAGAATTGTTTGTGTCTTCTCTTTTCTACTACCAACACAGGTTAGATTCTGCTTGTAACACAATGCTTAGGTTAGGCAAGATGAAATTCGACTTTCACAGTTCTTTCGAAAGGGCACAGAGTTCCTGGGTGATAGTGGCAGAAAAACTGTCCTGTGGACTATGTGTCACTCTCAAACAGAATATTCACACCACTAATTCCAGTAATACAAAGACATCCTGAAAAGAATACAGAAAACTTGCAAATAAAATGGAGTAAAAGTAGTTTAACATCTGTCAAGAAGAGATATGAAAGTTGCCCACTGCTTCAGCAGCAGGTATGCTTTGAAAGTCTCTGCTAGCCTGGTGACTCTCACTCAGCTCGTCGCCACTCCCCACCGCCGCTCTCACAGCACAGCTCAAAGCACTGGTTCCTTCAATACACTGCTCCTTTCCCCAAACACACTTTCCAGCAGCAGTCTTAGGAGACTCTCAATGCACAGCATATATTAAAGTACCTTCCATTTACTGAAATGTCACCTCCTTCATTAGACACAGGTGACTGTCTCTGTCCTTTCACCGTCTCTCTATGTCACCTGCCAATGACATTTTTTTTGTTCAAGACTACGGAAACACCGTATTCTGTTTCCTCAATCTCCGTTTTTAGTCTTAATTAATGCCTAGGCTTATTATCAAAATATGAACTATTACCTAGAGATGAGGCAAATTTACAGTTTTCTTTAGAAATCTCAAAGCATTCTCTTTCACCACTGCTTAGGAACGCACTGCAATGGACAGCTTGTCACCTTGTGAACACACTGGTCACAATAAGGCAACAATTCTTCCAAACTACAAAAATTATAGACCAAAAACTCGAGTTTGTTTATATTGAAAATTACAGCAAAATGATCTACCATCTCCAATGGCAGCCAGATTTAGTACTGGTAGAGCATATGATATTTATGCATTAATTTATTGGAAGACACAGCTTGGTATAGGCAGATACACTGAAATGACTGAAGGAGCAATAAAAAGGGATCTTTAGTGATACACATGTGTAGAAACAAGTTACAAGTACAGAATTTAATTACCACAAAATAATGGAACAAAAAAGACCCAATTTCTGTAAATGATATACTAAAATAGAGCTAGGAAACATACATAATTTTTAAAAAGTTTAGAAATTCCAGTGCAAAAAGTATTAAAATTACTTTCTTTTATCATTTTAATAACAATGTCTGATTCATCAAAATAACAGTAAAAACTCTATAAATAACTATTAAGGGATTATTCCAATAGCATGAAAAACTCCAGTGAAGAAACGACACAGAATATAGAACTGTGATCACACATTTGCATATAAAAGGCTGTTTAAAACTGAAAGGCACATAAACAGAAAATACATGCTATAAAATTAGTAATGTTCAAGCATGGATCTTAATAAAGCTGGCAGAGCACCTTCATTTTAGCTAACTCGTTCTCAAGAAGAACCACAAAAACAGTGCAGCACCTAGCAACATATTTTCTTCTGTCTTGTACAGAAATAATAGTATGATTATTGCAATGTTTGAACATATCTTCATTAGCTTACCTTAAAATATTGTTGATATTTCTTGAATAATGTATTTTTGTTAAGGATGTCACTACACATTCACAAAATAAAACTGTTATCTTTTCAAAAGATCACCAGAAATGCAATTTATTAGATATCGGAGGCTGCTTGTCAGAAAAAACATATATAGCACTTCCAGGGCTCCATACAGAATGCATATTTTTAAACTTCTTATGATGCAATGCTTGGAGGGAAATGAAGTGCTTTAACAGGCCTACCAAGAGACAAAAAACATTTTGGACTCAGAAGTCCTTTTTATCAGAAATAGAAGTAGCGCACTTCAAGCCAAGCACTGTATGAAACAACACCCTAAATTTAAATTAATGCAAACCATACAAAATGAATATTGCTAAAAATAAAAACAGTTCTGAGAAATAGAGTGGAAAAAAAGAAAATACTCTCACACTTCTTAAAGTGAAAATGTTGATTCCTTCAAAAAGACACGAAAGTGGGGTTTACTGTATTTCATTTAAAGATTGCAATGGCCAGGGTCACGTTGCACGTCCCCTTCACCTAGAGAATGAGGAGAACCTGGACAGTGGCTGAAACCACAGTGAGGATCTGCATTCAAGAGTCTAACTTGTCAGGATTGCCAGTTAAACACCAGGCTCCAGAAACTCAGTATTTTCTCCCAACTGTTCCACTTTGGATTCATACTGGCACTCTATGCACTGGCGAGCGAGTGCCAATGGCTTCCTCAGCCCCTGGACTGCCCGACAGCTCGCTCTTCTCCCTGTTCCTAGGCTGACAGGGGAGGAATTCGACCTCATTACTCTCTAGGCTTCAGAGAAACATCTCTGTTAATTTTGAAAGCAACCAGCTTTTAAGTCCTTATTTTTTTAAATATGTTCTTCAAAATTTATTTTCATAGAAGTGCCTACCGTTTAATAAAGTATTACTTTCCAAAGCTCTCCAAGCACTGTTCCACTAAAAATTACAGTTTCATAAGAGTTTGTTTTTATTTGGCTCTCTAGACACAAAATCAATTAGTCACAAAGCTTTGATCTGTGAATTCAGTATTACTTACATCACAGTTTGAATTTGACAAAAAGCACAGAACTTTCTGCAAGATTTGAGCCACAGACTTGTTTCTGTACAAACTGCTATTTGCCCCTCACTTTTATTTAGTTTTACAAACTACCCAGTGATTATCTTCATAGAATTCAGATACTTATTCTAAGAGTAATAGATGCAGCTTCTTTGTCATACTATTTGGATTACTCATAAAAACCTCTTAAACCAATGTTCACTATGCATATCGGCATATTACTGTAACCAGTAATTAACAAGCTAATTTGAACTCATTTCATTAAAAGAAATCAGCTAAAATAAAAGTATTTCTTGTCAAAAAATCATTATGCAAATCACACAAAAAAGGAGGAAACTTGGGCAAGTAAGCTACCCTACTCTGCTCTTCAAAAGCATAATAAATTGGTTTGTTGCTGACAGACATTTGTCCAAAATATTTTTACAAATTTTAAGGGAGATGCCACAACACCCCCAGCAGCCTATGCCAGCCCTTTCTTACTTTGCTTATTTTCTAAAAGCCATTAGACATTTAACACGAACCTCCTTTGCATCAATTAAAACGATTTATTATTTGTATATAGTATAAAGTATAAAATTCTGTTAATGATTTGCAAAGATATAATTAATGACGAAAAAAATAATGTCATTTACTGACAAAACTCGTATTTTGTAATGGAATGGTAAAACCTTTTTTACTACTCTTATTGAATTCTTGCTATATTCATTAAAACTTTATCAGCTATTTTTATGCTTGACTACATCTTACACACATAAGAAAACATGCATTTTTACTGAAACACCTGACCCAACTCTGAAATCGGAACTGATACAAACTCAGCATTGGCTTTGCCCCCAGGTTTGACAATAACATCAACTGCCCCTAGAACTGACCCAGGGAATGAAGGTCGTTGCAAAACCTGGGCTTACCAAAGTCTGGAAGTATTAATTTAAATACTGTATGACCTTGGATATTATCCTTTTGACAAAAGACACTACTTCAGTTGACGTACATACAGGGTTTACGGTACTCCTAAGAAAAAGATGTACCACCTTCTATGTATTGCCAGAGCTTCCACAGCTTTTCAAACCTGTAAGAAGACACAGAGACCTGCCTTTAAATTAAAACTAGTAACTGAAAAAATTATTCTCCATTGGGAGGTACAAGCAAGTTCAAAACTACAGTTCATAAACCAAGACTAAAAATATAGCTAAAGTTTGCAGGTGCTTCAGCAATGTTTCCTCTTGCCCAAATATGCAGAAAGCCAATCCAGTTCTGAAACATAAAAAATGAGAATAAACAACAGCTTGAAAAGGAATTTCTTCTCAAGCAGCTCTGAAGACTTGAAAATATTGCCTAGGAACAATCCTTTTTTTTCTTAATGAAATTTTTACAATATGTATTTTAAAAAATATTATATATTATTTATATTTGTAAATATTAGTGAAGGAAATTTAAAAATAAAAGTTTTGTTTTGAGATAAACCTGACTTTAACATTATGCACCTGTGGCAAATTAATTTCAAGAACATTGTTTTCAAAATGGAATGTTTCAGCTTCCTCAAACATCTTTCTTCTTGATACAAAATTAATATAACAAATTTCAGGGCATTTTAATACTGAAAACTCATAATTAAAAAAGTTGTAAATTGAATACTTAATGAAGCTCTAATGAAATATTCAATGGTGGATCAATTGTATTGCTCCTGCTAAAATATTTCACATTTTTCACCACATTTTTGATTCCTTCCAGCGAGATAGTTTCTATTCACAACTGTAGCAAACCTTACAGAGGCTATAAATATCCTTATACCAAACTGGTAAAGAAAACTCAGCTTATTTAATTTGAAGAGTTTTCTAACCTACGGGTATTTTGACTCAGTTACAAGTCACAACAAGGGCTAAAAAAGAGTAAGATTTAAGGAGAAGAAAAGGAAATATCTGAAGGGTTGACTCAACTAAAAAGAGTAGTTAAGGTTTATTACTAAGTTGTTAATGACATACCTTTATTTTATCTAAAGAATTTATTTGCACTATCCAAATATCAAACCATGCTAACAAACCAAAGGAAATGAGAACATGATTTACATAGGGAAGGAGTATGCAGATTGGACACCCAGGTAACACAGAAGAGGATATGCTGTTGACATCTTTTTTTATATATAGTTGCTGAAGAGGTGTAAGCTGACTATTTACCTTTGCTTGAAAAGGACCAAAGCTTTAGGGGCTGCACAAAAAGTTATATATATGCATCTATCTGTCTCTCTGTTTATAGTCAGCAGCAACGACCCAGTCATTATTTGAATTTCTGAACAGCAAACTCATGAAAGTGGCTAAAGCCACACTCCCGCCAAGTTGCTAAATGTAAGACATCCGGAAGTAATTTTTTAAATTAATCGATTCTGGACTAAATCAAAGCACATCTCCCAATTTAAGATGCAAAGGCACTGAGAAATGAACAATTATAATCTCTCCATTACTTTGTAGGTGATGGCACGATGCGTGAATTTTGGAAATGAACCCAGTGGGAAATCTGGGTGCATAGATTTTTGAAAAAAACATCTCTACAGCCCCCAACTCACTTCAACTGTCTAGACTTCACTGTGCATGGAACATTAAAAGGAAAGAGATTTCAGGCTGAATAAAATTTACATTTACATATTTTTTGTACGCTGCGGGGATGAACTTTAGGTTTTTTATTAAGCATCTAACAATTCTCTGCTTTTTATACATCGAGAATGTAAAGACAGTTACGAAGAAACCACAAGAATAACCTAACTATATTTACGACTGCAACATCACAGTACATTCATTATTGCCGTATCTGTACCCTTACAAGTAGTTTATACTTTTCACTAAGGTGCACAACTGCCTTTTGAACCAGCTACGCTCATTACAGTGTGATATACAAAAGGAAACCAGAATTCCCAGGAGTTCGTATCACATATAAAGTATGTAATGTTGTATCATATTTCTTTGGCCAAAAGGATGAGCAAGCTGAATTTGTGAGCATGTCACTTTTGAGTATCTTCAACCATTTTACCACAAGCTTTTCATATTGTACAACCTCTGAGCATGCTCTACCACACTTTCCATAACATACTTCCACAATTTTTTTCCACTGAGTTTCAAAGTCCTTGTTTAAAATACATGTTAACGTACTAAAGTGTTAAGTAATGATACATATGTAAGCCCCAACATTGCACTTGGACATAGATTAGTATTTATGTATGCATATTTTACATATATATATACATACAAAATGTTAAATATGCCATGTATTCTAGTAACAACCAAAGTTTGACATATTTTTATGTCTCCCCTATTCAAATATAACTAGTAGAGCTAAAAAAATAATTAAACCAGGAAATAAAACACACTTTAACAATCCATTATCAAGGGAATATTGTTTTAACAAGATGTATGGAATCACATTATCATTCTATTAATTCAATAATCTTGACGTTGTTACAAGACTAAGACAGTTATCAAAGCAGGGGATCATTCTTGTATGGAAGGATCACATTACTTAATGGGACAGATGTCACATAAACTACAATGTCAAATACAGGACTGAGCTTGTAGTGGCAATGAACTTATGTTGGCATAAACGGCTTCAACAAAATAAATGATATTTGATAAGCAAAAAAGTGTGGCTGGGTTTGAAACTGTTATCATTATAGTGCTGATTTCATTAAATTCCTCACAAACTGATCTTTTATTTTATACTCGCACACATTCAAAATCTATACATACCTCCTATTGACAGTGGTTTCAAAGGTCTTTCATTAACTCAGCCTCGCAATGACAAATTAAGAACACCTCCACCTCTTTTGAAATTAAATTAATATTTATGGTAATTATTATAAAACGAGCTTACCCCTGAGGACATTGGTCCTCAAGGTTTGCATGGGTTTTCAGCTAAACCCGTTTCCTCAGAGAAATTTTAGGAATTATTCTTCACGTATCAGTATATTCCTGCTTACTAACTGGTAGCCAAGCTAACATTTCATATGCCTTTTTTTTCATTCATATAGTCTTAGTTGCAAAGAATAAACTCTAGGCACGCAATTTCTTTTACTACTTGATTTCTGTGTGTAGCTGGTAAGAATGCCCACCATCCCACCTACACAGCATACCATAGTTTGAGACATACAGAAATGCAAGATAATCATGAACTGGTTTCAATACACATTCTCCTACTCTCACAGCTTCCAGACCCTGCTTTATATGATTTGGTCTCACATCCATTATGGAGATATTAATATAAGAACATAGTTGCAAGAAGACCTGATTTCTAATGACTTTTTAAGCTGACTATAGGTCTGCAGGTAAAACACCAAGACTGCCCTTTATCTATCTTTAAATAACACATTTGGTAAGACAGATGGATGAAGGCAGTTTCATTTCTGCATATGTTCTGCCTTTTATTTCATATGGTTCATGATGGATACAACCTATGAAACCACATGAAGAGAAAAGGCTGCATTTGAACAAGCATATATTTAGCTACCTGAGGTCACAGAAGAGGTTCTACTGTAGCTGCAGTGCTACCGTGCTACTATGACCTATACATATAAATAAAGCCCCAGGCTTCTCTCTGTATGTTACATATTTATTTATGTCTATGAACAAATAGGATATGGAGGGGTAGCATGGTGATTCAGCAGATCAAGGGTGTCAAACTGTTCACAAATGGTGAATCCAGACAGAGGCCAATTCAGGACTAAATACCAAACAAGGCCTCAGTCCAGGTATCTTCGGTAAGTTATTACTAAATGCTGGCTTCTTAAGACAATCAGCATACAGGACAGGATTTTCTGAAAGAACAAGTGGATTTCTATTTTCTTCTGTTTGTATTAGGATCATAGAGTAGCCACCACTACAACAAAGTGACAATTGTTGACAAAACATTGACTTTATCTGCTATTTGTATTTGGTATTCCTCCAAAACCAACAGCAGGCAGATGCCCTCCATTCTTTCTTTCATACTTGCAGACATTGTTGCACAGGCAGTACGTATGAGGTGTATACTTTTCCAGCACCAGCTCCACTCTACGATTATACAACTGTTAGTGAATGCACAGCTAAGTTTGGGAATGGATTACTACAATCTGACCTGAAGCAGAACTGAAATGGTAAAGCTGATTCAAGAAGGCAAACTTTTTCTTAAAAAATATTTTCTGAATTCCCCTAGATTTCATCTTAGCACTAGCTAAAACAAGATTAAGTGGCTAAAGTCTTTACTATTTCTCTCTTTGCAGATTAATCATGGTTGATAATGAAAATTACTGTCAAGGTAACTGCAGGTAAAATAAAGTTTGCACAGCCATCATACTGGCATTTGAAAAGCACAGGATGAGTCTGATACCCTGACATTTAAAAGGCACTTAGTTGCTTTACTGCTACTTTGTGTCAATCACACTACTTGGAAGACAGTGGAAGTGTTAGGAATACTGTCTACATCCTAAGCAAAAAAAAAAACAAAACCAAAATTCCAAAAAGTGAATGTGAGGGACAGAAACTATAGAAATGAGGAAAAAATTCACTTACATTTATCCAAGATGGCTGTCGCTATTACTGTTGAAACTCTGCTATGGGCTGAGGTCACAAGACCCTGTAAGCTAAAATAGAGAAGCTTCAGCTGAGGGTAACTGAAGCTGCAGCACATTAAAATACATTTTAAGGTTATAGGTATTGATTGGAGTTTTAATTTCTTGAGCTATTTTTCCCAAGGCACAAAAAGTGACCTCTACTTTTTGGTCATTTTTCAAGCCTGGAGAGAAGAGGTTTTTAGTATTATCCTCTACCTCATTATAAGTGTGTATGTATGTTATATACAGTACATGATATGATAGTTATGATGATTTCATTGGCATAAGTTTGGAGTTGCCACATTATTCACAAATGGCAAAACTATACGTGATTATTCAGATTCTCCCAAACAACACTAGAATAAACCCTTTATACAACATCACATCATCATGTGTGAAGGAAATAGGAAACGTGAATTATACAAAAGAGCTAGCTCAAGAATCTTCAAAACTGTATTAAAATGCATCACAGAGCTTTTTTTCCTAGAAAGGTATTTTTTTAATTACGTACCTCTAAGGGAGCCTGATAACTTTTATAACTTAGAAACACCAAAATAACTTTAAAATTATTTTTGTATGCATATGAATACTGTAGTTTCAAAAGCTGTTGCACCTTAACCTCCCAGGGCTTCAATTAAGGGTGTGACCTACCAGGCAGCTAGAATCTCTTCTTTCTTAACATGTGATATAAAGACTCTCTTGTTGGCTTCAGTAAATGGTAAGATACTGAATTTGTCACTAATTTTGGATCAAACATTCTCTCTTTTGGCCCTGAAGTCGCTGTGCTTTTGGCAAAAGAACTGACATGCAAAAGGCAACAGAAGGAGAAAACAGAAAATAATACCTTGGGAAATTATTTAGTGTTAACACCAGAGTTTTGAATGACAGAAGGAAAGAGACTAGTAAAGTTCAGTTGAGAAAAGTGCATGACAAACAGCCCTGCAGTTTATTTCCTTTAACTGGATTGCATATGATATTCGCCTATGTAAATATGCACTTGTGTATGTGTATGTCTAAACAGACACATACAGTGTGCAAAATCCAAATTTCTAGAACGTGTTTTATGGGCTATTCCTATTTGGAATGAAGCAAAGCAATTCCAAGAACACAAGGAATGCAATGAGTCTGAGCTACAGAAATCCTGAAGCAGTCAAGTAAAGGCAAAAGCACACATTATCATACATATTTGATATATGAGAAAGAATTACAAGTACCATTACAAGTACTAAGAAGTACGATGAAAAGTGGAATTCCTGTGCTTCTGAGCAAACTTAAAAACCAGAAATTCCCAGCATATCATACAGATGTTTACTGCATTTTGTCTGTAACCAAAATGTGATTTATAACACATAATATAACAGATGAGAACTAAGAAACTACCGGGATACTGCACCATTTTGGCATATTCAAAGAAATAGTGTGCACAATTAAAACTAAGGAAATCCAGCGAAACTGTTATACATTAGAAACGTTTTTATGAAATTAATTCCAGAAGTCATCATACTCGTACAAAACAACACAGTAAGAGTCATAATTTGAAAGATGAGTAAAGAAAACAATATGATTATAACAAAGACAACCACTGCGGAAAAAATAGGTAAAATTTTCCTAAAAAAAAATTACTGCTTCATTTTAGACTTTCAATAGAAAAGAAGCAAATGTTCAAATTATGAAAACCTCTTAAAAGAATGGGAGAAGCGATGGCTAAAGTTTTTGTGCTAGAAGCGTAAATAATTCACCTTTACCAAACTCATTTCAGTACTTAGAAGACTAGTCTGAATTTTCATGAATGCTTGTAAGCACATGTAGAATGAGTATCTGCTAGTCTTGATGATCAGAATATCATACCCCAACCGGAACTAGTTGCTTGCCTTGTCCTAAAGAGAAACACTAACAACAAAATAGCAAAATGAAATAGAATTAATTGTTCCATGAGAAGAGAGAATTCCACAACAGAATTTATGTAATATCAACAGATTGTGTTTGATTATGCAGAATGCAGCTAATATGCTCAGTGTGCAAAGGCGTAACGCTCCATCGACAATATGCCTGGCTCATTTCATAAGCAGTAGTTTATTTAGAAGGAAAAGAAAAAGAAAAATAGTAGTGGGAATGGGGATGTATCACTCTACCAAATGCAAATGTCTACACTATAGATATCTATGTCTGAGCTAGTCATCTGAGGTTACCTCAGAAAAGAGAAAAATAGGCATTTCTGTGGCACAATTCATTAAACCCTAATGAGATGTCTAAATCGGATCGGATAAACTGTCTCTTAAAAGTGTGTTGACTATGTGCTGACAACAAAGCCTCTACTAAAAGTGCCTTGAATATGAATGGTGACAAAAGGCTCTTGAGCCCCTACTATTAAGGTGAAGGCATAGACAAGGTGTAACCATCTATTGTCTGGTGAAATAAAGCCCCCTTCCAAGAGACTAATTATCTAACCTTGACTTCCCTTTAGTATGCACTTGAAGTAGTCATTTGTATTTATGTTAAAGAGATGTAAAACCAGACTACTCTGTATTGACTTCACACATTCAAATTGCATCAGACTGATGTGATGCCCTAAAAAATCCAGGTGAAGAGCAAAAGTAAAACTGCCATCCACTGTTGTTTTCATTCATGTATGGGAAGGTAATAAAGAATACTCCTGAAATCCTTCATCATTTCATTCTATCACCAGATGCACGGACATCTCTATAACACTTTATATCCTACCTAAACAACCAACCACTAAGATCCTTCTTCCCCTTCAACTTTAAAAAAAACTTGTTGTGGAATAAAATGAATGAAAATGTTATCATCTACACATGCGCGCGCACACAGAAAAACCAGCCAGGGAATCACAGGTATTAACATCCATGTTAAAAAAAATGTTGAAAAAATCACTATGATGCTTCAGAAAGTCAGACAGTCACTAATCTGATTCTCATGGCAATAACAATTTAAGAAAACTTTTGTTTTGAATAAAGTTCCATCAGTTAAAAGCACAGAAAACCAAATGTAGCCAAAATTAAAAATAATAAATAGTAAAATCATGTTTTTATTGTGTCATGGCTAAGTATAAACTTTTCCAATATTATATATCCTTCAGCTTTACATGGTTCATAAATTAAATGTGACAGCAACATAGGCCTCTTTAGAGATACATATGACAAACTTAGGCAGCCAGCAAGGGAACAATCACCATTTTGATAATTAACTTCAGAACAGAATTGAATTTCCAGAAATTATTTGAATGAAAATTAGCTCACAGCATGATGAGGGCTCATACATTTAGTTTGAATGAGTCAGGCTGATAAAAATAAAAAAATAGAAAACCCCTCCATATTATTTTGTAAATATTTACAGATTAATTCAGATTTATCAACTAGAAAAATTAATCAGAAAGCAGACTGACAGCACCTCACACAATTCAGTGATCACGATAAATCCAGACAATGTATCAGATATCATCAGAATAGAGGTCATGCTTTAAATGAAGGTAGAATCTGTTATGCATTATTCATCCATCTGAAAATATTACAAGGTGGGACAACTTTTTTATAGTTTATTACAATAGCATATTACAAAATGCATTTGTAAAATAAATGTTTAACCGATGAGTCTATGACAAGTCGTTACAAAGCATATTATAAGATGCAAATATTGTTAAAATACGTGTGCATGTATAATGCATGAATTACAGTCATCAGGCATAGTATAAATTGTCACAAAATTTAACGAATGATAAGATATTTATAAATGGCATCTAAACATAAAGTATGAACAGAGAAATTAACCCTTGTATGAAGGCTCTTTTTTACCCTTGTCTTTTTACTCAGGACAAACCAAGTTAGGCAGTTTTTTTGTTTGGATGCCAGTAAGCAGTGTCTGAGAGAAACTCTTCTGGCTAAGCTTCCAAGGCAACCAGAAATTTTGCTCTTCAGACAATTTCCAGAATAAAATAACAGACAATTCTCCATTAACTAGGCAGCACTGAATAGCTTTAACAACACCATCACATTTTTTCTCATGGAGAATTAAAATGCATTGAATAAATCTCAGTCGTACTTTTACAGACAAATTTTCTGAGGAGGTAAACTATTAAAACTCTTTATTATAATTCTTTGTCTACTTATCAGAAAAAACAACTTCAACAGAGTAGGGAACAAACAACCTTACCTTTCAAATTTTTATATGCTTGATCCGTGATAATCAGTTTACAGACACTGATGTATATAAGCTTTGTATATGCTATATCATATGTATAAACATTGCATATGTATCTACATTGTATATGATAACTTTTATAATTCAATATTGTACAGCAAAACATTGATCAAAGGTATTTACAATTTTTGGCATACGCATAGGATATAAACAAAGAGATGTCACTAAGATATTTCCCAGCTGATTACAGAAACCAAATTTGTCTGTTTGATGTATGTTCCATCTATAAGAGTCAGACTAAGTGGCACACAAGATCCTGAAAATAAAGAAATGTCCTTACTTCCAAAATCATCAGTTAATTGTCTAGGAAAAAAGGAGAGATTAAGAGAGAGAGAAGGCAACTACAGGGAGATACCACAGTCACATTCTGCAAGCTTTTGTTAAGAGATTTGCTGGTACGTGAAATCACCATAATTATGATACAGAACTTTAATGATTTCACTGTAACTAAATAATTTTATAAATTTAGTTTAAATCTGCCAGGCTTCCACTGCCAAAGAAGCTGATTTCCAGCTTCTGAAGCACAATCAAAGAACATTAGGAGGATCTGGGAAGTCTGATCCTGTGATAGGAATGTTGACATTGTTCTCTCTTAATTTTCTCTGAAGTTTAACAAGATTGAATGCCTGGAAGCCTAACCTAAATACATTCAAGACAGATGTAAAATACTAATTTTGACAGAATAATCAAGGAACCCTCCTCCAAATTTACATGTTTTAAAAAATAAACTTATAAATCCATACATGAAAAATCTATTTCAAGCTTTTGAACACAAAAGGTTCTTCAGCCTCACATTGTCCAGAGAATTTAAAAAGGAAATATCACAAGTTTTTCTCCTGTCCTATCATGTCACATTGCCAATCATTTGTAGTGCACCTGGAGTGGGCACTCACGAACATAAGGTATTAGGATCTGACTCAGTATCACCTACTTTCATTCTCTGGACATAAACAACATACTTATCAACCTGAATTTTAGACTGGTATCACATGCAAAGATAGGCAGCATCTCAGTTAAAAGGCTTGGTGCATGCAAGCTGTAGCTTTACAAAACTTACTCTAGACCTGCTTTACAAGGAAGTGCAGGTGACAACACACATCTGTTGGAAAATGCCTAAAGAACATCCTTCCTTTCTCTTTTGTGGAACCATGAAACATTTTCAGTTGCACATTATATTTCTGTTGTACTTCCTCATAGGCTTTAATGAAAGCACTAAAATAAGGTCCCTGATGCAGACATAGACACAGCATCCCACTGAGAAACCAACATATTCAGTCCTGAGGTGCTCCTGCTATCTACATGTCATAGCTGGAGTAAACTACGCATTAAGTGCCTCTGAACTTTCCGCCCAGGAAGGTATCCAGAGAATTTGTGGCTAATTGCTTTTTAGTTTAAAAGCCTTCACATGCAAGGCCCTCCACAAATTATTTGTTCCTTCAGCTTTTCCAAACAAAGGAGCCTCACAAGTTGGCAAAGCACAAGTGGCTTTGAAGTCAATCCTAACGCATTCCTTCTTGTGTGCGTACCTTGTTTCCTAAAGATGTGACCATTCGGGTAAAATGATTAAGCAACTAGTTCCTGGATAAGAGTGACTGTCTCAAAGTTAAATTGAAGGTCAAGAGGATACTGCTTGGAAGTGCGAAAAACGCTGTGCAGGACACTTCATGATCCATCCAGCAATGGCAACTCCCCCTGCTTTCTTGTGACACTGCTGCTGATGTTTAACCTTACTTGTACATATGGACAAGTTTCACGTCATTCTACTGCGGGTAAAAAACCCAAACCACAACAGATAACAAAACCAGATCACAAAACAAAATGGTCAAAATGTTCTAGAGTATAATGAGGTTGGGAAGATGTCATAAAAAGACGAATATCATAAATAAAATTAGCAATAAGTAGATTATTTTTTTCACATGTTGCTTTTTCTCCTTGAGGGTTATATGGCAAATGCTTTAAAACCCAACACACATTGCAGACACTGTCTAATACAGGAAGTGGCCTTACCAGCATCTACAGCTGCTGTGCAATTATAAATGCAGGAAATAATGAGAAACATACAGTAATTTTCTACATACTTTTCCATAGCTGACATGGCATCCTTCTCTGTTGAAGAGATATACATGTCTGTGGCAAAACGATTTAACAGAAAAAGGGAGCCAATACTCTGCTTGCTCTTAGAGAAATTTAGACAATTGGACAAACTGAAGAATATTTTCAGTCCTAAAGGTCGATACATATTAACTGGAATTATTCTCATATGTGTAACTACTCAACAGGCTTTAAAACCAACTGAAATCTGACAATAGCTCTTCCTTCAAAAGCTAAAATCTTATTTTGGTTTTATTTTTGCTTTCCCCCTTTATCTTGGTCTTCTTTGTAATTAATTATTCACTTAAAAAAATGGCTTTTTTTTTACAGAGATGGCAGTTTACGCTAGATGCATACATTAGGAAAAGGCCCACTACTGTCAGATTGATCGTTCTCAGTTTCACAGTTTTGTACTACAGTACACAAAGTGACAAAACTCCAATTCAAAGTGTGCACCATCTACTACACAGGAAAAAACCACAGTGTGTTTGACCAGCACTTTGGTGTAGTTCAGATTCACAGAATGTCACTGGCACTCTTTGCATCCATACTTAGAAAAAAAAGACTTCTTTGAATAAGTAAAACAGGACTTTTCTTGGATAGTAAGCAATAAGTGCAATGGGAACTATGAATTCCATTGTTCAGGGAATATTCAATATTTTTTATTGAATTTTCAGACATTCTTTCTTTGTGCTTGCACACTTCTGGTTTTGCATCTTCTGATAAATTCTTCACTCTATTGGTGGTTTTTGAGTTTCTCATTCACACATTTTTCAACAAACTCTATTGTACAACTAGTTACAACTTCTTCTAATCCAAAGACCTACAGAAGTGCAAAGATATGGCCCTTTTAAGCGCATCCTTGAGGACAAGAGTTATGTGTTTAACTGGTTTAAGAGATTAATGTAGCTACATACATTTTCTTTAAAGAAGGATGTGTCTCATTTCAAAAGTGTGCAATCCTAAAATGAAGGGCAGTCCAAGGAATGGATCCGATCAGAGAAATACCAGTGCTACTTCATCTCAAGGTCTTACGAAAAAGACCATACTGAATTCAAAAAGATAGCTTATTCATGGCAATCCTATGTCCTTCTTAAAGAACAGGACAGTGCCAAGGAACTTAGAGATTAGAGTTTTAATCTTTATATTTCATGTTGCTCCTGATAGGACCATTACAGGGTTGCTGTGTTGGTATCCAATGAATCTTGGCATTCATCTTTCAGGATCCTGACCTAGCCTACCTGCAATTAGTCTGATGAGATTTACACACTCTTCAGACTAGACATGAAAAGAAGATATTCAGTGGAGTAGAAATCCATTTTATGCATGAACACAGGCTACTGTAGTCTCAAAGAGACAGAGTACGGAGGAAAAAAACCCAAAACCCAGAAGCAGATAAACAGTTTTCGGAATGTCTGTGATACGACTGTAGTGCCAAACAGGACAAACAATAAATTCTTCACGGGTATATAGTCCAAGCCTAGAGAGACAGAAGCAGAAGGAGCATGACCAAAACTCTGATACTTTCCTACGTTACAGAAGTCAGGCCAAAGATTCTCATTTAGACAACTGAATCAGGATCACCTTTTTGGCAGTAATGGGGTAAAGATACTGAAGTACATACTTCAAAAAGAAGAGACTCAGACCACAAAAAGTAGGGGTTTGCTACAAAGTAATACAGAGACTGCAACTGATACAGTGCTCCTGGAATATGAATAATGAAGAGGCTGTGGTATATTTTGTTCCTAATAAAGTCTAGAATCATAAAACTATAAAACAAGAAAGGACTTAGAGACTGAGCCTAAAAGCAGAACAAAGCATATACAAGAAAGTTAAACGTGTGAAGCCTCTACAGATGATTAAAAGAATATGCACATATACATACAGACATCTCCCTTACCTGTACAAAGACAGTTTTAGTGCAATTTGGGTAGCTGATTTGGGTAAACAACCTGATAGCATAATCTTTGTGAACCAAAGGTCCATCAGTTTTTAAAAAGACAAGTTTGTTTTATCTGCTCAAGATTTAGGAAGTAAAGAAATTTCGTAGACATTAAACAAAACCTTTTTTTTCCTCCACCAAGAAATTATTATTAGCATTATTAATATCAGAATTTCTGCTAACATTTTTAGAAGCAATTTAAATGATATTTTTAATTAGTATATATTTTATACAGAAAAATTATTACCTTTGTTTTGAAAGAATAGCTCACTGATAAAAACTATTACATACAGCAGGCTTTCACACAGAGATGCATATGAACAGGGATGGTTGGTCATTCAGATTTTGACACATACCATATCCTTCAGCCCACTTTCCAGCTCAATAATAAATATATTAAACAATGCTGCACATACCACAGGTCAACGATAAATTTTAACCTTTTGCCATGCTGATAATTGACTATTTACACATACTCTAGCTTCTGTCTCTTAACTTGTTTCTAACTCATGATAGAACTTTAACTTTCACCCAGAACTACCCCATTTCATTAATAATCTCTTGTGAAGACCTATGTCAACAGCTTTTTGAATGTCCTTTTAAATCATATTTCTTGGCCTTACTTTAAAAATATACTTATTTTCGAGACACAAATGTTTCTTGTAGACTGAAAATACTGGAGTCTTCTTAGTACTTGCAACAGAGATGTGTGTGCTCTGCAATTTCAGTAAACTTTGAGGCCACAGAAGAAGAGCATCATTTGTCCTCGGAAAGGTCAGACCACCAAAAACTTCCAGCCAAATCAGTAATGCAGAAAAATTAATTATAAGGCCATATTTTATCCTGTTAGAATGAAGCACCTCAATGCACATGGTAAATCACACAGGCGATGAAAGACTCAGTAGCAGTAGCAGTAGCAGAAGCAAAGGAATTACTGCAGCTATACAAAGGCTCCCATGTTGCTGACCAGGACCACACTGTAGGCACTGCACAGACACTGAGTGAAATGATTGTCCTATGTAAGACAAGAGATGACAGTGACAGACTGATAGGAAATACCTGTCATGATAGCAGGCAATTTATGTGCCTAAGCTTTCTATACATAAACTGGAGAAGTCTGAATGACTGACTTGGAGGAGGATAATGAGGTACCTCAGAATCATTACAGACAGCATAGTAGAAAGTACAATAGGGCTTATCTGAAAATCTAAAAGTAGGAAATTAATGGCTCATTTTTTTTTGCTACTTTATGAGGAATAATGGGTATCGTGAAGTCAGTCTGTGAAGGATTATAAAACTGAAAACAAACTGCCTGTATTTGATGCTTTGAAGGGGAACTGGGGAAAGGTGCAGAGAGAGATGTTAGGAAAATAATCTGTGCGGAACAGTGGCAGCAATGAGACAAGATGACATTTGTCATGTGCTGAAAAGAGGCCAGGTGTAGAACTGAAATGTGGAGAACCTGCATGAAGAGTTTCAGCTCAGCGCACAGTTTAAAAAGCTGTGTGTTAGTACGGATACAAGGAATAGGAAAGATACCCAAATTCAAGATGTTTATGCTCCAAGCTTAAGACAACCATCATGTTGATACAGTTGACAGTGATGGAGAAAGAGGATTATAGATTATTTCTGAAGAATGGGGATGGGATAAATTTTACTTGGTTTGGGGTTTTTTCTGGGTGGGGAGAATAGGCTTGGGGAGTGGGTATTTCTGAGGTTTTTTATTAGAGAGGAAATGGTATCTGGAGTACTAATCACAAAGACCATAACCATGGTTATGTTTCTCATTCAGATTAACTATAATAAAGATTCTCTGAAGAAAATGGCAAAGAAGCAACTGGGAGGATAAAAAGAAAACCAGGAAACTGTAGGATGCAACTGGAAGAAGAGAAACTCCCTACAGTTGTTCAGAACAGTATACCCATGGAGCTCACAAACTGGCTAAAGGGATGAAGAAGTAAATGGCTGAGCAAAAGAAGTCAATGAAAGAAAGCAGCTGCTTCAAGTATAAACTTTTTATCAAATTTGTCAGCTGCTATCATAAAATCAATTTCATTTTTTCATATTGCCTTTTGTGTCAATTCCCTTTTCATGGCAGAAGTCATTTAATTTTTTAAAAAATTAAAAAATAAAACAGAAACGTAAGTTGGAAAAATCTTTTGCCATGAGTGGCATTGTCAGTTCAGCCCAAGAGATGACTGATAAAAACTGGGAGAACCTGCTGTACCCAAGAGTATGTCCTTGGATACTTGCTATGAAAAGTCACTTTCAGTTTTAATTTATGTACAGATTATGGATGAAAGAAGATAAGAATTTTATTCTCTCCAATTGCTCAGTATGAAGTGTTAGTTTCTCAGCAGATAACATAAGTAAGTTGCCAGTGATTCTTGAAGCTTAAGTCACCTTTCGCAAACACAGAAGAGAATTCTTTTACCAACACTGTCTATAAACAATACTGTTTAAATGTCCCCAAAACAGTTACTGATGTATGGTACTTGATTTATGGAGCTGGCAAGGTATTTGATGCAACCCAACAACTCTCACTTTTGTATAAACACGTGTTTAAACACTGATCAAACAGATTACTAGCATTCCGCTTAGTGGTTGAGAAACTGGTTAAGATTAAAAAATGAAATACTCTTTTTGGAGAGTCTAGGGCAATGTCTGCCTTTTGACATTCAAAGTATATAACTGCTCGAAACACCATATACTTTATTTGCTTGATACTTCCTAGCATTACACCATAGCTCTTTTAATGCAGGTAAAATGAAATGTGTGAACATGATAAGCAGAAATTCTGTCATATTTTATTAAATTTTTTGGACTGCACTTTTATATGTGACTGCCATCGGCTAATAATGGTGGGAATGTAACCCAAGGAACACCCATTGATACATCAAGACTCAACCAAACCCATGGTAACGGGTAATGGTTTTAAACTAAAAGAATGTAGATTTAGACTAGTTATAAGGAAGACATTTTTCACAATGAGAGTGATGAAACACAAGTTGCCCAGAGAGGTGGTAGATGCCCCATCCCTGGAAACATTCCAGGTCAGGCTGGACGGGGCTCTGAGCGGCAAGATTGGGTTGAAGATGTCCCTGTTGAAGATGTCCCTTGCAAGGGTTTGGACTAGATGACCTTTAAAGGTCTCTTACAACCCAAAGGATTCTGTGATTGTATGATTCTACAATTATATGCGGCAAAATCAAAGACTGTTCTTTAGAGGCTTACAAATCTGGCTATGGGTTCCTGTTTATAGTTGATATTCTTAGTTGAAGAACTAAGGTTAATTACAAGAATAGACAGTAGGTAGTCTAGAGATGTCACCCAGATAGTCTATAGATATCTCCTATATCAATAGTATACCAAATGCTCCTCTGTAATTAAATTACATTCATTCATTAGTTTTCACAGAGATTAAGAACAAAAAAGACTATAAAAATGAATGGACCAAATATTAGCCATATATCACAGTTTGGAAGGAAGAAAAAAATGTAAAATATAAGTACTAAGCCTAGCCATGATGTAGCGAAAGCTAAGGATCTAATAATCAAAGTGATGTAGTTGGATTTGAAATACCACAACAGTAAAGACTTTTTCCTACTGGATACAGACATAATCTTCAGATGTTATAAACTGATGAAACTCACTGCTTGCTTGACATAAATTATGTTGCTGACAATAAAGTGCATTTTGGGAGAAAAGAAATCACTTTGCCATCAAGTGACAATCAATTGTATTTGCAGAGGGAAGAAAGCATTACATTGAATTTATCATTGTTGCAGTCTGTGTTGGAGCTGGTTGTTCCGGACAACTATTTTCAAATACTGTACTGATAAGAATAAAAATAATGAAAAAAATCTTACGTACAGAGTGATATTCTTATGTTCATTTTCATAACTGTGATATACCATGAGCTAACACAGAGGCAACATTTGAAATAATGGACTAGAAGTCTTCCCTGTGTTTAAAAAGGCAGAATTATAAAAAATTTGTGCTTATTTTGTCCAGTAAAATGTTTGCTTCAGGGTCTTCTGCAGAAGTATTACCTAAGTTTACAGGACAAGAACACACATGTTACAAGCCGTTGAAATGTATCTCTCTTCATGTCATACTGTAACTCACTTTAGTTGGACTTCAAAGAAGCCACTCTCTTCTCTACAAGACTCAGAAAGCAGCACTGCTTTGTAGGGGAATAAAGGCACAAGGGACTGCATATGAAGAATGTATTCTAGAACCTCAGAAAGCTCAAATACTTTGTGATTTTTAAAACCTTCTCGTTAAATATATGACATGGCATTTCCTGAATTACAGTTTATTTGTGCTTTGCAACATACACATTGAAGGAAGTTAGGGTACATTTTTAATACATTTTCTGCACTGCATAGAAAGAATTTTATTTTTGTAATGGAATTCCCCTTTCAAATAAAATTAACAACCCCGCCCTGTACTTAAGAAAGGATGTCTCCAAAACTCCTAATGAAGCTGCTCATAGCATTCAATAAAAATATTCGTGAGACAAACATTTCTAGTCAAACCTTTTACCAAATAATGAGCACCACCTCCCCTTCCCTATTTTAAACGCTATCTTGAACCTCAGAGACATTCTTCACATGAACATCCACATTTTCTATTAAATTGCTACTTTTAGACAGTACTCTGTGTAGTATGATCCTCTTAATCCACAATTCAGGTCTGATAATCATTCTTTCCTTTGTACATTTCCAGGCATCTGCTGAAATGCTTGGCTGCCTAAACTACAGTAATTTCCTTTATGCGATTGTAAATTAAATTTTGTAGAAGTGGAGAGTGATTTCTTTAAAAAAACATTCTTCCTTTTAAGAAACTTAACACAGCAAAGAAAATTCAAGAGGAAGACACATCCACAGCTCCACACGTACACAAAACACAAAAATGCACAGAAGAAATAATAATTTCACCGTTATATAATATATACTTTCTTCACTTAACCTGGCATTTAGTTTATTATATTTTCTTTAAACATAGAGCTCATGTTATTTTCATCTTGTAATACTTCTCTCTCATCTCTTTAATACAACAATGAAGAATATTGACTGAATCATAAATGTTTTCTCTCTGCTTATCAGTCATTTTCCATGGAAAAACACAAGCAGTTTACTTTATATTCTGTCATTTCAAACTGTGCCAAAAATGACTATGTCCAGTAAAATAAATAATGCATTCCCTGGAATATCACATAGCCAAAAAACCAATCTGAATAACGGCAGCTATAGGAATTAAAAAAAAAAAGAAAAGAAGAAGGAAAAATAAAAAGGAATACCGGGGTCAGTTATTTTCACATGGAAATTTCATCCCATTGCAAATTGACTTCAGAGTTCCACCCTGCCATTCAATCCAGTGGATTCTTTTCAACTTACTATAGATTCTCATAGATCAGCAGTTTGGAAAGCTAATATGGGAAAGGCACAATGTTTGAAGAGTCTCTTTTCTACTTCAATGTAAAATTAAAAAAAAAAATTAAAAAGGTCAGCCATTATTTTCATTTGAACAGCAGCACTAAATGTCAAAGTGGTTGGTTATAAGTAAGCTTGTCAAGTGACTGTTTAAAGCACCCATGCACCAATGCAAGCACCTGAGCAAAGAAATTCTGAGCACATTTACAAAGGGAAGGTCTATGTAATCTGTTCCTATTTGTGCAACATTCTTTCCATGGGTGCAATATAACTGTACTAGTTTCTACAGTAGCCAACTGATAGCCAAAATATAATGGTTATATCCAGCTTGGTTCAATATCCATAAGTGAAGGATGACAATAAGACTACTTATGCGAGATTTAAGTGTCTCATGGGTTCTTGTCCTTCCCTATGTTTGGGTGCAAAACTAAAAAGAGGGAGGCTAAGATGATAGAAATATCCTGTGACCTCAACATATCGAAATAAAAATAATCTGCTGTAACTGAAATTTCATATTGGAAACCAACAAACAGATTTCCATCTAAATTATTTTGTCAACAGCATGGTGGTATCCTTGCTAACCTTATTTGGCACCAGTGAATAATTAGATACACAGGGGTGTGACTCCAATTGAAGGTGTTGGCATTGTAGCACTCTGTGAAAATATTAACTATGAGGTTAACTCCAATTTTCTCTTCTTTAATTAAATGCACATGGTACTAATGAGGTAACCTACTGTTCCTTGATAGCACTAATTAGCTAAGAGGAGAGTACACTCTCACATTGCAATTTAAACCTAAAAATAAGGTTGAAATATGCTAATTGCAGGCAATTTAAAACAGTACAAGTTGTAGAACTAGTCATAATAAGGGAAACTGACTGCTTTATAGCTCTGCAGCTGTAACTTTGGTTAAAATCAAAACACGCCACACAATTTTAGACTGATTTGGCAGAGTATTCAGCAGCCTCTTCAAAAATTGGTACTTAATTCACAGTATACAACATAAAAGAAAAAAAAAAGGGAAAAATAGTCTCAGATGCTCATCTAGGAAAAGACAAACAACGCCTGATAAATACAAAAAAATCTGATGAAGTCAATGCAGGAAAATATATTTGGTTTAGACTAGTTTGCAGCTTTACATTTTCATAAACAGTTAACTTTCTCATTTGTAGAGATGTCGAGCAGCTGCATCTTACACTAACATCAATGGAGTCCTTGGTGTTCAAGTCTCCTGCAAGTCTGGCCCTAAAATTAGATTTTTGACTGAAAAGAAAAAGCAATAAAGATATGTGCTTTCTTTAGATAAAGCACCTTTTAAAGAACAAATCTGTGATTCTACGAAAAACTTTGAAGTTCCTAAAATAGCAACATTTTGTTCTCTAACATCAAGCATATTCTCTACAAGGTAACATAATAGATGGTTCACTTTAGCCAGTGAATTGAAGACGAAGTTGCATAACACACAGATCTGTAATAACAATTTCAAATTTCTTGATTTAGAGCTACCATGAAGCAGAGAAGAAAAGGTGGACAATAGTCCTGTGCTATGCAAGGTATCTTGCTGCCCAATGCCAGAGGTGAGAGCAGCCTGAGCTTTGGCAGTGACAGCTTGCTTTTTTAATTTTATTTTTTTTTCTCCTTTACTGAAAAAGAGTAGCAATGCAAATGCCTCTACCACAAGAAGAAAAAAAGAATGACAAGATAGTGACCCCTTAATATGACACAGAGTGGAGATCGTGACTGAATCAAGATGCAGAAAAAGCCCCGGACTGAATGAAAACAGAACATAATAAAAATCATTGATCTGATTTTCTGAATTACTGATGACAATAAACACTAAGGAAAATGATAACACCTCTGTTGTTTATTTAAGAAATAAAATCTGTTCTTATGTATCTACAGATATGAGTGCATGCTGCACATCTTATAATCAGCAGACTTCCAAAAGGCATAATGAATGATCGATAAAAAGTATATAATAAGTTGTCTGACTTTGCACTACATCTTTTGTTTTAATTTTTATATATGCCTACAGTTCATTTTTCAGGGATTCAAAATTTAATTCCCTTTTAGGAATGTTAGATCAATGCAATGTCGTGGGGTCTACTTCCCTAATTAAAGGCAATAAAGCTATACTGAAGAAAGGTCCATAAAATATCCATTTCACATTTCCTAAGACACTGTAACAACTTGTAGGCTCTCATCAAGGACCACAGCTATGATATGCTACAATAAGAGTGCAAGAGTAGTCAAAGGAGTTATTAATCTCTCTTTTGCTAGGCTGTTCTCAGCGATATCAGAGAATCTGATCAGTGGTATTTTCAGGTTATGTGACTGGATGAGCTATTTTCTACTGCAGAGGAGAATGCAAGACTCCACAGCACCCTTGCTGGTCCAAGCCAGGCATCAGGTTCTTCCTGACCTTAGCTCAGTGACAGATTTAATTCTGAATGTGTGAGGAAGACTAATGAAATGTTAGTAGAGAAACTGATGCAACTACCAGTATCTGTGCTCCTCAACTTACGCCTTTCTCTAGGTAACGCCAATCACAAAAGGCAAAACCTCCTTCAATTCCCAAAGTTTCTATCCAAGAGAAAACATACCTCACAGCTTGTGCATGTAAATAGCAACTGTTCTGACTTAGGGGACTACTGTGGTATAAATGAGATGCAAACATGCTCATATCCAGTCTGACTTACTTATATGATTTGCTGTAAGGCCCAGGAAAATGCTGGTACACCACATACAAACACAGCAGAAGTGAGGTTGGTTACTCAGGCTTGCTCCCAGAAACTTAGTCAACAAAACTAGCATGCAAAAGCATGAGTATAGCTGTAATCCATCCACCTCTGGAACATCTGGTGGAAGAAGGCCAAGGCACTGGAGAACAAATATTCCATTATTCCGTGAATAACTCAAAAAGGCTTATTAAAAATTCACCTGTTCAAATTCCTTAATTATTTTCCAAAGCTTATGGTCAGAAGGGCCATATGCTTAACAAAATCATGTAAAAGTAATTACCTATTGAAAAATAATTACAAAAAAAGGAAGAAATAACTGCAAGTGCCAATTACACAGTACAAAAAGTGTCAGAAAGGGATCACTGATAAGCATGACTGGAAGGCAATTTTTTTTGTCTTTTTATTTGCTCTTATTTGCTCATTTTCAGTTTTTTTTCCCCGGACTTCAGTAGACTTCCCATAGAGGTCTGTGAGAAATATAATAGTTCCAAGATAGCTTGGGCTAGATTCCCAGCTGTTTTAAAGCAGTCTTGGGAGAAGTGATGAAATCATACAGCTCTCCAATACACGCACCCTCTTTGTGCAACAGTGTCCAGGTTGCATCTAATTTATTTCTCAAATATAAAGCATAACTATGGTTAGTTCTAAGTGATTCTGGAAGACAACTATATTGTATAGCTTTATCTGACATTTCTGGATGCAAACATCTCCAATGACAACTACTCAAGTGGAAGTAAAAATTTTCTAAATGCAAAGATAATTAACCTCACAATAACATCCTACTGAAATAACGCATATAATTTGAATTGATTAGAAAAAGAGATTGCTGTTTTATGTGGTTGACTCTAAAGAAAAGCTTTATCATCTTCAGCATAAATCATGAAGTTCCTGCCAGTCTTTCCTTTCTTAAATAGAGTTTTCATTCCATTAAGAGAGTGCTAATAACTGAATGAAAGATTTTATAGGTAGCTAACAGGCTGTGAAGCACTTACCAGTTAAGATAAGCACCATGGAAATCAATACAACCTTAAATAATTTTCTAAAGAATGAAGTTACAGCTTAAAAATAAAGTTGTTCCCCTTCTGATCCTTTTTCAAGGGTGATTTAGGGAAAAATATCTCTAATGAATTAATAGCAGTCTTCTTTAAACCTCTTACTCTCACCTTTTAAGTTGCTCTTAAAGAGTTACCCGTTCAGAACACTGAGTTTTGAGGATAAAGAATTGGAAGAAATTTGATGCTTTTGGAAGATACACTGAACCCACTAACAATAGTTTCTACTTTTTTCCTGGAACCTATCCAAAAGCAAAATAGGATTTTCTTTTCGTTCCTGAAAGTAAGTAGTACAGCCCACCCATGCCATAGCCATAGGAAGCAGAAAAGCTTTGTTCTAATCTTGTTTGCCCTGTAGCCAGCTGTTGGCAGCCAGTGCTGCCAGCTTCTGCTTCCTGAGAAGGAGGGATTTTTGCAACTATTTGGTCCAGATTCCCAGCACAAAGCATCCCACACAGTGGATAAATATCAGTTTCAAATATGCAACCTACCTCATTTATTGTATAAACATATATATAGAGAGATATAAACCTACTACCTAATATTTTCATTTGACAGATTTGAAATTATTACATTTAATCAAGGTCATGCGCAAAAGATGTAAGTAACAAAAGATACTATAACACAGAATCACAATGCTCTGTGATTTTTTACACTGAGCAACTTCTGTTCACTAGGTCCATATTAATAAATAAATGTTAGAATTGAAGAAAATAAAAAATTCCTACTTTTTTAAAAAAAATTGGACATTCTTTCATACCAAATCTCTCTGTTCTAAAAATATCACAAAGCTCAATCAATCATTAATAAATCCATGCATACCAGCAACATGAAGTAAATAATGTTTAAAAATATATATTTAACTTGGATACCCAGCTTATGATTATTTAAATAGAGAATGTCTTGGAAAGTAAAAAATCAATTTTAAACAAACACATTTTCCTTCCAATGTGTACTTCAAGATTTAAAGCAAATGAGGCATAAAGTCTATGAAGGTTTGTAAATATACTGTAAATGGCTGAAGAAGATCAAAAGTTTTCCTACTAATGGGTTACATGAACTCAGAAAGAAAAATGAAAGAAATATGAGTTCATTAGCCCAATGAGATAGATTTTAAAACTGCATCATGGCTATATTTTTCTAAAGACCAGGCAGATTATGTTTATACAATATCTATAAAATGAATTGCTGCACAAAACACCTGTCACATTTCAGAGATGTTTCGCCATATGCTAGAAATTTCTCATTTATAAGCTCATTATCCAATAGTAGCTCTCAAGAATAAAGCTAATTTACATGTAAAATAAGACTATGGTCTACTCTTTAAAGGCACAATGATAAACACGCTAATTTGACAATTACATTAATATGAGTATTTGCATAATCTGCCTTCTACACCTGTTCTTAATTTGAAGCAGCTGCAGAATAAATCACACCACATAATCTGAATATGCCACCGAGTCACGTAAACATACTAACCCTCCTCAACAAGTTTTTGTTTCACGCTCCTTGCCTGTTTGCTTTGAATTTACATGAATCCATAAAAACAAGCCTTTGGATTGGGCAATCCATATTCATCAGAGATAACACATAGAGGTTAAAATGCTTTTTTTTTTTGCCTTTTCAAAACTCTGTTTCCTGTAACAATGAACATTTAATTTTCACGACTAAATAATGCATAGAAACTTGACATTTTATAGCTTATTGTACTACATACAACTCCTGTGAAGTATGTTAAAAACATGTGGAGTCAACATAAAGGACAATAAAAGTCTGCCAATGAAATTCTTAACACTCTTAGTAAAATAAGACTGAATGGTCATCACTTAATTTTCTTTAAAATTGCATGCTTTCCACTTTTTAGAAAACTCGGTGTTTTGTACCAGCAGCATAAAAGGAACAACAAAAAAAAAGTTGATTGATAATTCAAAATGACAGTTCACACTAATGAAACATTCTTTCTACATGTGTGCTGCTCCTTTTTTGATACACAAACGAGAAATAATTGAGTAATTTAATACATTGACTCTCTTCCTATGTGTTCTGACTGTCATCAGGCCCCATTCTGTAACATTAACCTCCTTCAAACTGGGAGAAAGATGAGGGAAAGGCAACATGTGGGAAATACTGAATACATTACTCATGCCTGATAGAGGTACGATTGTGAATGATGACACTAAATGCAAAATGCTAAATACTAATGGTAATGCTAAAGTCTTACTCAGTGAATAATAAGAAGCACAAACATAGAGCCCGAGTCTCCTCTTACTGTAGTCTCCACTAGAAAAACAACACCCCATCACAGGTGCTATTTAGGGTGCTGTCCACAAGCTCTAAAGTGATGGTTTTACTAGGAGCAGAGGAGGCCCTTCTGTGCTTCAGAACAAAGATTTAGGATTGGATACCCTTTTGGCCTGGGACTCATGACCAAATTCTGTGTTATACCTAAAACGTTCATCACCAAAATAAAGTCCATTTATAAATTTCACTAATAGAATACCAGTTCCTCTTGTGGCTCCCAGAAAGTGTATAAAAGTTTTTTATACAAAAGAGAAAATGTATCAAGAATTTTTTAATGTTAGATTAAAAACCATGATACATGCATTAAATGACGCAACACGATACCTGTATCAATTTTTTTATACATCCTCATTCCAAATGCAAAGTTGTTCTGTCATTTTAAAACTCAGAAAATCCTTGAAAGGAATTGCTATGGAGTTTGCATACCACACTTTTGCACTGGAGTCATAAAAACAGCCATTCTTCCCAATGAGGTCTTCAGTTCCCTTCATACTTTTTACAATGGTAAACACTCTCATCAAAGGAAGAGGAGAACAGATGCCTACACCAGGAAGGTTTGATCAGTGGAAGAATTGATCAGTGGAAGAATTATCGCAATCTTATCCAAAATTAGCCTCAATGTAAGAGATGCCAGTGTTATTCCAAACTACAAAAGAGGCATGAGGGAAGACCCTGGGAACTACATACGTAAATAATAAATTGCTCCCAAGGAGTAACATCATACCCTAACCTTTTATATCTATTTTATGCTTAAGGTGAACTAGTTTATCACAGCTTTATCAGTTTTTTTCTCTCTTGGATCTCTCAGAGAGTAAAAACATAGTGGTCCTAGGAAAAAGGAAACATGAAATATTTTTTTAGTTCCCACCACTGCCTAGTACAACCTTTTTGATCAGAGGGGATGCAATTGTTGTCTGCGAGATCAAACATGGAAGATACTTTTACTTTTTTAAATATATACCTGATATTTTAATTAGCAACACAGTATACCCATAAACAGACAAAAGTAACTTAACTGCAACAAAAAAAGCCTCAACTGCATGTTGAAATAAATATTAAAGATTTTAGAATGCCTTTCTACTTCATTTCTTACCTCTTCTGCTGTCCTGGGATGACATCCAGACAGAATCAAACAACCAAGTTTTAGGCAGGGCACCCCAGCAGTTAGGCAACATCCTCTAAAACAGTCATCTTCAGAAAAGAAGACAATTCATACTGGAAGTTCTGCTGATGGCTTAATCATTGCTGAGTTTTTTACCTGAAAACGGCCTTATATTTCTTAACAGTGTGCAGCTATTGACACCTCACTAAACTGCTGGAAAACGACTGAGCATCTGGATCAAAGAAACATATGTGCAGTTACAAGGACAACGTAATGACCATAGTAAACCACATTGACTTACAAATGAAGTTCTGAGGTATAACTTAAGCCACAAATACTAGACTATGACTATCCAATCCTATTGCTTATGGAATTAAACATAGTCTGGTATGTTGGTTGAGTCAATGTAGCATCTCCCACATAGGCCGTGTACCGGTAACCCTCCCTGTTACTGACTTTATGGGGCTGCGGGGGTTTGCAGACCTAGCTCTGTATTGTCAGATTGTTCTCTGCCACCTCATCATAAGGAGTCTGAATACGTCTATTCAATTGCCGTAACTCTTAAATGAATCATTCATTGTAATTTCATGGAAATTAAATTTAAAGAAAAATAGCTTTTACGTTAGAGATAGCTACATTTCGCATACAACAAGTATAAATCATTGGATCGAGTATAAAACTAACTAGAGAACTCCAAATACACACTTTAAAGTTTGCTGGTGGAACCAGACTTTTCTTAGAGGAAAATAAAGTTCACTTGGATGGCCAAAAGTGAGTCTTCAGAAGGAAAATACTTGTCCAGATGTTGCTTGAAAAGACAGAAAATGGCACACTGAATTAGATCAAATGATTGTTTAGCCTAATGACCTGCCTCTAATAGCAGTCAATACTCAGTTTCCAGAGAACACTAAACAAGTGTGCTGGCATTTGGGCTTAGCAACACTTTTCCAGCCCACTCCCCACATCCCAGCATTTTGGGGTTTATAGACTATGAAAATAAGGAATTTTTATTTTGTACAGGTAGATTTTTCTTCAATTAATTTATTCACTTGACTTTTGACCCAATTTGAATGTTTACCATCCATAAAATCTGCAGCACAGATCTGTTTCAGAGCTTGGTTTTATACTGCTTGAAGACCTACATCACACTTCTAGCTTAATTTCATGTCTTTTAGTCCTCAAACTACAAGGGAACGATTAGATCATGTGCAGTCACAGCACTTGTAATTGTAGCTAAAAGGTAGCTCTGCAGCAATAAAACACAGAAATGGACTAGAAGAGCTGGAAGGATGACAAAAAAGCAGATACATCTTGGGATCTGTACGCTCATATCTCCTTATTATTCAAAACTTGAGCCAATGGATTTTGGTATTCCCTGAGAAGTGTAAATAATGTATACCTATACCTTGTGCTCACACAGTTGGGCGTGAAATACACTCAAAGATGTATGAGTATAAACTTGCTGCCTGCTGTTCAGTCCCACTTCAATGGGTATGTCAACGATGCATGTCTCTCTGTCTCTGCAGTTCTTCTGCCCTTCTTGCATTCTGTTAGTGTTGCCAGAATGCACCGTGTGCACTTTGGAAATCTGATTCACATTAAAATCTTGTACAGTTATTAATACAAGAAGACCCAAATCTCTAACACAAAACTTTCATAACTACAATGGTAAGAATAATACAATATTAAAAGTATGAAAAATAAAAGCATCATTGTAACAATAAGATCAATACTAAGAGTGTAATCTAATGAAATTTTAAGTTTAAAAATAACGGGTTTTTTACCGTGGACTGCTAGAAAAGCCAAGTGCCTAGACCAGGACTTGCCAAAAAAAACCCACTTCCTCATTGTTATTTTGATAAGAGAGAAAGCACATTAATTACGATTTTATAGAGGATACCCTTCTAATGTAAATCACATTTTGAATTCATAATTAATCATAACAACTAACAAAGCTAGCAAGTAGTGAAATGAAAATCACAACACTAAGTGTCCCAGAACTAAAATAGGAAGAATGACGTCTTGTACCGTTTTTGTGGCACCACTCTAAAGGTCCTATACCAATGATGTTTTCTCTCCAAGGAAAAAACAAGGAAAATACAAAACCTTTTCAAAACCTCTTTAGAATTTCTGTTGCCAGTCTCGGGGGGGAGGGGAAGGTGGGGGGAAGAGACTTAAATAACAAGGATTCTTCCCTGAAATAGAATTCTGTTTAGGAATTCCTCCTAGACTCTCTGACATTGTCCTAGTTCCAGTTGGTAAAGGGCTAATTTCATGGATTTGACAGGGAAGGAATTAATTTTCAAAAGACGCTGGGAAGGGATACAGTTGGGATGGTTGACCCAAACTGGTCAAAGGGATATTTGATACCATGAACTCGTGCTCAGCACGTAAGGGAGGTAATTAGCTGGGGTTGGGTTCATGCGCTCGGTTGGCAGCGCAGCACATTGATGGTTCCGTGGTTTTGCAGCTGGTTTTCACAGTGGCTCAGGTGTATGGCTGCACGGCCAGGGGATCCCACGCAGGAGCATACATGGGCACTGGGTTCCGGGCAGTGAGCTGGTTTGCACTGTGTATCACCTTTTTTTTTTGTATATTCTCTTATTGTTTTGTATATTCTCTTATTGTTACACGACTGTTGCATTCTCTCTGCTGTTCTGTTGAACTGTTTTTATCCCAACCCACGAGTAGTACCTCGTCTTTGTAATTCTCCTCCACATCCCACTGTAGCGGGGAGGAGTGAGCAAGAGGCTGCCTTGGTTCTGTGTCACTGCCTTGGGGCTAAACCACACCAGCCATTCACAGAGCTTTAACTCAGAGATTACGTCATCCATCAACGTCTCTGATACATTAGATCCTACCTTAACTACAAGAAGGGGTTCAGTTCTGCTATCACTACAATTACTTAGGGTTTTCACTTAAAAAGTGCAAGCACAATAAAATAATAAGCATAATAAAAAAATAATAAAAGCAGTAGAATTTATTTTAAAGATAATGCTGTTACTATAGTGAAGTCTTACCAAAAGTACTTCTAGTAACTTCTCTCTTACTATTCTTAAAGCCAAAAAATCAAGATTTGATAAACCCACTAAAATCTGATAAATATTTTAATTTGAAGGTCTTAGCACTATATACAATTGACAGGTTTTATTATTTAAATTTATCTTGACAATGTTTACTGAAACCTGAGAGGGTTAGGAAATCAGTCTTAAAAGCTATTAATACAATATTATCTCTGGATGTATTTTAGGACATCATTAATTACAAAGATTAAGCTGACACAACAGCACTTATATTTGTTAACTACAAATATTCTACAGAACCATACACAAAGTCATAATTATTTGTTTCTAGAGGTATGGTTGGAGCATTACAATACAAACCGTACTACCCCAGTCCAATTATGATGATTAAATACTTATCCAAAGAACTCTCCACCCAAACCAAACATTTTCCTAGACTAAACTATTTTGCAAGATGCTAAATGACTATGACTTTTCTCAATGTGGAAAAAAGCCCCCTATCTTAATCTTGGCTCTGAGACTTACTGGGTCATATTATATGCCAGGCCCTCAAACGGTTGCAATAATAATGATCTCATAAGTGGGCTGCTAGACTAATTCACTTTATGTTCAGGTACCATGAGACAATCACCTGAACACTATAAACACGCTAAAATACTATGAAGGTGGGTATCTTTTGAAGAAAAAATATTTAAAATACTGTGGGTTTTTTTTAAAAAATCTTTTTTAGTGTATTTATTGCTGAGAAAAGCAAATTAATTTTACAATTAATGTCTTCCAATTAAAATACCCATATTTATTAATTCAGTGGTATTTCTTCTATGTGTTACTGTCAATTATGAAGTCAACATACTTCTGTACGCAATAGCTTGAAAAAATCCAGGCTATATAAAATGATATGAAGCTACTTATATTACGCTTATAGAAATCACTTTTACTTTAACAGGTAAGAATGAAAGTATCCAAAATGGTCACATACTAAAAGTGAATTTAAATAGATGATATATTGTGAATTTGGGATGTCATCTGTATTTTACTAAATGCCAGTTATTATCTAGTCTTCAGTTTCTTCTGTTCATGAAACAGGCCGTAAATATACAGAAAAAAAGCTGATTTTTGAAAAACTAACCGACTGTCATATCCTTTAAAGCATTTCACGTGCATGCTACAATTTTAAGAACTTATTAAAATCCTTTTAAAATTAATCTGTCGATATGGTGTAACATGCTAATTGAAAAGTCAGCACCCTATTCCGTTCCCCAGAATTTTGCTATTGGCTTTAATGACTCCTTACATCTTTTTGAAAAAAAACAGCAATAACAAAAACCCCAGAACACTACAGGACTAGAAAAGACTTTTTGATTTTTTAATATTTATTTAATATTTTTATTATTGTAATTTGCATAGAGCAATCACAACCTTTTAGCCTATGAATCTAGTTTGAATGAAGGCTTCTTGGACTTGTGTATCACAAAAATATACACAGAACTAACTTACACAGCATCGCTGTAGGTATACAGAAAATGTGCCAAGCTATCAGCCACAGTCAAATTGGTGAGATACCTTCACTTCATGCAAATTCAGGGCACCAGTACTAGAACGCCGAATCTTCTAACAGAAACTATATGGAGCACATTTCTAATATACTAATAAGGCACCAGAAATCAGGTGGATTGCGTATCTCTATTATACCAGATGCGGTCTCAAAGATACCTTTTAAATATGACATTGCTATTTCCCTATTTATATTGGAAACACTTTTTAAAATTAATTTAGGATTGCATGTTCTGTTTTCTCACCTGTGCTACTTCATTGCTGTTTCACAGTCATACGACGACCGATACGCTGAGTTTCTTTCCTCCTTTTTCATTTTAATGGACAGAAGCCTGAGGAAGACATTTTTCTAAGTCCTTAAACACATGGCCTTGCAATTTGTTGTACTTCCTACAATTTATCTGTCTACTTTCTAAATTACATTCTTGAAATTTATTCATCTTGTACAACAGTCCAACTCTCTTGTGAAATGTATCCTCCTATTTTCTTCTGAATGGGTGAAATGCCCCCATTTTTATGGCAGGATTGCAGTTAGGCATTTTATCTTCCTCACCCAGAGTATGTGTTCAACCCTTTCTAATCAAGAGATATTTTTTGTATAGCCAACAGCAATCATCATTTGTCTCTGAATTTGCATTATTATTTCGGAGACTATGTCCTCAAACTGAGGTCCTCCATGGTATCCTAAACTTTTCTTGAAATAGAAACAAACAGTCTTGTGCATGAGTTCATGAGTTATATTAGGAATTATCATTCTTTAATTTGGTAACTTGACTTCGTGAAGCCTCAATCCCATAGTAATCTACATAGTAAATTAAAAATGCATCAATTTGAAAATTACTTCTTCTACGAGTACAGAGTAGATTTTGATATTTTTTTGTGATATATTGGGTTACTGTGTTGGTTTCCTTCAATAGGCTGTGTTTGATATCCAATTGAAAGCATATTTTTTGAATAAATTGATTTACTGTGAACACTTAGGGGAAAATCTCATTCTTCATTTATACTTCAGTTTCTCAGTGAGATCCTTGAAGCGTATTGATGTTGTTGGCATACCATATAGTTTCCTTTGTACAGGTTATTATTGTACAATAGCTTTTCAAAGTTTCACATAATGAAGTAGTAAAGCACTAAAGCAGTGTTTAGTAAATTTTTCACCATTAATTCTATTTCATAACACCCTCATCTGTCTGTCTCAAGAAAACTATACGAAAAGCATAAGGTGGCATAAAAGACCGAGAACATGAAAGTGGCAATTGTTGGACAACTCCCTTCCCCAGTGGGATGGGCTGATATGCTTTTCCACTCCACTGTGTGATTGCTTTTTCAGCAGCACACATGTTCACATGCTCTTTTTTTTTCTGTAGCATTATTGCATAATATTTATGCCTGACCATCTGGACAATTTTGATAGATTCTAATTCAATTTTAGATGTATACAGCCCAAGTGAAAGTAAACTGAAACTAACACCTATGTTGGCATGCATTCAGATTCCTGATTAGCCTGCTCCCCATGCCCCCAAGAAAATTTTTCCTGCTTGGTAAAGCAACCGCACATCTAACAGAGAAACTACAAAATGATACTTAATGATTAGGAAATTTCAAGACAAGTATTCAATTCACAAAGTAAAATTAATCTCCAAAAAAGAAGTATGAGAAGTAATCTGTACAAAGAATGCCTGGAATGGCTATGCAGGGAGACTGGATTTTCACGTGGAAAGGGGCATTTGCTACTGTTCACTGAAGACTCTTCATTATTTAGTCACAAAAATTTGGATTTTGGTAGAAAATTTCTGTGATTTGTAATTGCTTGACAAAATGAAAAACCTGGAAAAAAAGAGACTTTCCTTAATAGTAATTTAACTAGAAAGTATTTTAAAAAGTCTAAACCCATTGAGAATGTTCACAGAATATTTTGTTCAGTTGCTTTTCCTTAGTAATTTCTAAATCAACGTACACTAATGTGGTTTTCAAATTCAAGAGTATCAGGAGAGCCTTGCTTGAGTGATGTGATCCTAAACTGGCATAATTAGGGCCTGCCTGGGAGCAGACCCTTAAATAGAGCGGCACACTGAGCAGGGAACCATTCACCCATCCCTTCTTAGCTCTTCACAGGCTTTTCTGGGCAATGAGCCAGCTGGTAAGAGAATCACGCTGATCCCACCCGTTGCAAGAGCCTCGAGAAGTGGCTCAAGGAAACCTACACCGCCCACCACCAGAGGAACTACTCACACACACACCCAGAGAGGAGCAATTGTGAACGTGTATCCTGGCTGCACCTGGAGGGCTTGCAGGGAAACAGAGTTCTCCAGCTGCTCAAGCAAGGCAAGTAACTTCTCTGTAGTGCTTGGAGACTCCTACAGCTCATAATCGAAAAACTAGTCCATCCACTTCACGCACAGCAATACTTATGGTATGAAACAGACTGCAGATTCTACCATTAGCCAAAGAGGAGTTTGCTGGTCTGCTCTGTAAAAGCTGCTGTGAAAAGACCTATGTACTCTCTCTGAAGGTTTGCCCTTACGAATCTTAGTGAATAACTGGAGTGTGTGTTCTCCCCTCTCCTCCCAGTCCTCTAGAAGTACCAGAAGCAATAAGAGAGAAGGGGGAAAGACGCAATAGTAATGTAGGTGACAAATGATACTCCGACAGTCACAGTAACACAGTGACACATCAGATCGGTGCACAGACATGTTTGACATTAAAATGCCTCCTGAAATCCCTGATCACATAGTAATCCTTATTAGTACTACGTATATTTGATACCTGTAAACAGAACTTGCATAATAGGAAGGGGGAACACTGACCTTGATAGACTAAAGCTTGGGAATGGCACGTCAGATGCTGAGGGACAGTGTACTAGTGAGGGGCTCTGGTCTGCCACATCAGTGGAAATGGGGGATACCACTCCAGGTGAACAACAGAATTCAAAGGTTATTTGTGGGTTAAAAACTACAGCTAGAAGACACTTAGGACTTACAGCTATTCCACTCAGGGAAGAGGTGGAAACAACAGTCCGACTGAAGTGCATTTACACTAACGCACACAGCATGGGCAACAAACAGGGGGAACTGGGAGCTGAAACAAGGGAAGAAAATGATGACATAATTGCCATCATGGAAACATGGTGGGATGTTTCACACAGCTGGAGTGCTGCCATGGGTGGCTAAAAACTCTTTGGGCGGAATAGGCTACGAAAGAGGGGGGGGGGGGGGTTGCTTTCTATGTTAGAGAATGTTTTGATTACATGGAACTCAATAATAGCAATGATAGGGTTGAGTGCTTACAGGTTAAAATCAGTGGAATGCCCAGTAAGCCAGATATAGTGGTGGGGGTCTGTTATTGGCTGCCCAGCCAGGATGAAGAAACTGATGAGCTCTTCTACAGGCAACTGGGAGAAGTCTCCCAATCGCTAGCTGTTGTTCTTGTGGGGGATTTCAACCTTCCAGATGTCTGCTGGAAGTACAATACAGCAGAAAGGAAACAGTCTAGGAGGTTCATTGAGTGTATGGAAGACAACTTCCTAACACAGCTGGTGAGTGAACCGACTAGAGCAGGTGCCCCGCTGGATCTGCTGTTTGTGAACAGAGAAGGCCTTGTGGGAGAGGTGGCTGTTGGAGGACACCTGGGGCACAGTGATCATGAGATGATAGAATTCTCAGTTCTTGGAGGAGTAAGGGGGGTGTCAGCAGAACTTCCACCTTGGACTTCCGGAGGGCAGACTTAAAACTGCTTAGAAGGCTGCTTGATAAAGTTCACTGGGAGGCGGTTCTAAAGGACAAAGGAGCACAAGAGAGCTGGATGCTCCTCAGGAAGGAAATCCTGGTGGCACAGGAGCAGGTCATCCCCATCTGCCGTAAAGCGAGTCAGCGGGGAAGAAAAACAGCTCGGCTGAGTAGAAAGCTTTGTATTGATCTCAGGAAAAAGAAGAAAGTTTATGAGCTTTGGAAGAGGGGGCAGGCATCCCAGGAGGACTCTAAGGTTGAGGTGAGATCATGTAGAGAGAAAATTAGAAGTGCTAAAGCCCAACTAGGACTTCAGCTAGGCAGTTTGGTGAAAGACATTTAAAAAAGTTTCTTCAAATATATTAACAACAACAGGAAGATCAAGGAGAATCTCCCTCCTCTACTGGATGCAGGAGGGAAAGTAGTGACGAGGGATGAGGACAAGGCAGAGGTACTTAATGCCTTCTTTGCCTTGATCTTTAGTAGTAAGGTGAGATGTTCTCTGGATACTCAGTCCCCTGAGCCACAAGAGTGAGAACGAAGCTCCAATAATCCAGAAGGATTTGGTTAGAGACCTGCTTGGCCAATTAGACACACACAAATCTATGGGGCCAGATGGGATCCATTAAGGGAGCTGGCAGATGTCCTTGTCAAACCCCTTTCCCTCCTCTACCAGCAGTCCTGGCTGACTGGGGAAGTGTCGCTTGACTGGAGACTGGCAAACGTTACTCCCATCTACAAGAAGGGTCGGAAGGAGGATCCGGGGAACTACAGGCCTGTCAGTCTGACATCAGTACCGGGGAAGGTCATGCAGCAGATTGTCTCGAGCGCTATCACACAGCATGCACAGGACAGTCAGGTGATCAGGCTCAGTCAATATGGGCTCACCGAAGGCAGGTCCTGCCAGACCAATCTGATCTCCTTCTATGGCAAGGTTACCCGTTTAATGGATGAGGGAAAGGCTGTGGATTTGGTGTACCTGGATTTCAGTAAAGTCTTTGACACTGTTTCTCACAGCATTCTGCTGGACAAACTGGCTGCCATCGGTGTGGACGGGCACACCCTCTGCTGGGTTAAAAACTGGCTGGATGGCCGAGCCCAAAGGGTTGTGGTAAATGGAAGTAAATCCAGTCAGAAACCAGTCATGAGTGGTGTTCCCCAGGGTTCAGTGCTGGGTCCAGTCTTGTTTAACATCTTTATCAATGATCTGGATGAAGGCATTGAGTGCACCCTTAGCAAGTTTGTGGATGACACCAAGCTGGGTGCAAGTGTGGCTCTGCTTGAAGGAAGGAAGGCTCTGCAGAGGGATCTGGACAGGCTGGATCGATGGGCTGAGACCAACAGGATGAGGGTCAACAAGGCCAAGGGCAGAGTCCTCCATTTGGGACAAAACAACCCCATGCAGCATTACAGGCTTGGGGAGGAGTGGCTGGAGAGCCGCCTGGCAGAGAAGGACCTGGGGGTGTTGGCTGACATCCGGCTGAACATGAGCCAGCAGTGGCCCAGGTGGCCAAGAGGGCCAATAACATCTTGGCCTGTATCAGACACAGCGTGGCCAGCAGGAGCAGGGAGGTGATTGTGCCCCTGTGCTCAGCACTGGTGAGGCCACACCTTGAGTGCTGGGTTCAGTTTTGGGCCCCTCACTACAGGAAGGATATTGAGGGGCTGGAGCACGTCCAGAGAAGGGCAACGAGGCTGGTGAGGGGGCTGGACAACAAGTCATACGAGGAGAGACTGAGGGAATTATGGTTGTTTAGCTTAGAGAGGAGGAGGCTGAGGGGAGACCTCATCACTGTCTACAACTGCCTGAAAGGAGGTTGTGACGGGGTGGGTGATGGTCTCTTCTCACAAGTGACAGCGATAGGACAAGAGGAAACAGCCAAAAGGTGCCAGGGGAGGTTTAGACTGGACATTAGGAAGAATTTATTTACTGAAAGACTGGTCAGGGATTGGAACAGCTGCCCAGGGGTAGGTGGTGGAGTTGCCATCCCTGGAGGTGTTTAAAAGACAGGTAGATGAGTTTCTTAGGGACATGGTTTAGTAAGGGAACAGGTATGGTTGGACTCGATGATATGAGAGATCTTTTCCAACCAGATGATCCTATGATTCTATAATATTTCTTCCCTCTGCCATGAAAATATTCTATAATATTGCAATAATATTTTCAGGATAAAGAAGTGATATCTGCACCAACTAGTTTATTCCTCCTCTCATCTAGATACAGATGAAGTCATTATGGAATAACTTCCACTAGAAGACTGTTAGTAAATTTTTTCTGCATGTTAGAAAGGTCGTATATAAGGTTAGATGTAATATTTTATGTACCTAAAAATGACAGCTATCTGTTTTGTCAGTAAGAAATAATACCTCAATGTGACAGATATTTACTTTAAATTAAAATAGAAACCATACCAGCTAATGCCACTTTCTTTACAGTTGTCTTTTCTAATACTGGAAGTTTTCAAGAGTAAAAAGTGACTTAAAGCCAATGTATTCTTAAAAGATTTTACAGCAAAATGGCATATGATGCAGAAAAGTGGTTTTCATGAGTAAAAGAAGTTGCCAAAGACAGGGCACAAGCTCTTGGAGCGGACTCATTTCTCTCCCCTACACAACTTACCTAAAAATAACTTCTTGTCCCCTCTCCATCTCTTGGGGTTATCCTTGTCTTCAGAGTGGGTATCACTGATGCAAATTTCTGTACCTTAGAGGATAACTGCATATTCCTCCTTACAGACTTACAAGAGAAAATGGGACTTACGATTTTCCAGTAGCTATCTTCCAAATTTAATTTACCCCAAGCCTCAATATTTGCTTATATGTAGGCCACATATTTCCTCCAGAATTATATTCGAGAGGGAAAAAGACTGTTTATCACCACTCTCCTCTTACACTTATGTATTAGGCATTTGCATCTCTCTAAATCTGTGCTTTCTAGCATGTACTAAATCCTCCTGCTTCCTACACTTAGCAGCATGCATTAGATAAACAGAAATACGTAGCATCTTTTTTGGAAAGACACTTTTAGACTAGTTAAATTTGTTTCTATTTTTGTTAAATGTGATGTGGAGAAAACTCTGTGTAAGTTACATCTATTACATTTTTTTTAGTGTTTTTAAACTGGCAATATTTTTACTGACATTACACACACACGGTTGCAGTCAGTGTGCATTAAGTCAGAGGATATAATTTAAAAGCAGTAGTTTTTTTGCTTCTTTTTCCCCTTAATCCCAATTTCTTGTCTCTCAACAGCCATATGCATGTTTAAAAAAGTAACTAAAAGTTACAATATTAATGATATGTTTGCTTATTTATTATGTGCAATGAATTTTAAATTCAGACTCATATGAAGATCCAGAGGGAGATGACCAAACTAGGAGAGAGTAAAGCAAGAAGAGTAGGTTAAAAGAGACTATGAATATCTTTTCATGCTAAATTTCTATGCTAAATTTTTGCTCTTTGCATATCTTTAAAAAAGTGGTTCTTCTGATAGTATGCACTAATGCAATAAATACTAAGTAATTAAACTTAAATGCATACTTACTTTTCCCAAATTTTATCAAATGATTACACTTCAGTGAAGTGCTCACACTAAATAAACAAAGCTTACCTTAACAACTCAACACTCCATACAGCATGATATTTATACAACAGGCTTGGTACACACTGAGCTTAACCCTTTGATTCCAGAGTCATGATTTCCTGACACGCCATCCTAATACAGAACACGTCAGTACTGATGTTGAAACAACAAATCTTTCAGTATGAAGAAAAAAAAACAACTAACGAATTCATTGTAGATACATTAACTTATTGGACTGAAGATAATTATCCGTTTATTCTAATCAACATAAAGTTCAAAGTCTGACTTTATGAAAACAAACTACCTCTTTAGAGGCATTACAGGGAACAGAAATAGCTAGAGGAAACAAATAAAATTACACCTAGCTGTCCAAATCACTGTGCTATGCAGCCAACAATAGTACATGTATCATAGACAGGCTGGTCTAAGCACTATCGCCTTCTTGGAAAGAAAATAATTGCAGTGCTGTACACAAACACCCGCCAATGGCAGCAAATTTATAGCATTTACCTTTGGGTTACGCTTGTGCTCTGCACAGTTCTTGAAGAACCGCAAGTCTTGCTCGTAACTGCAAATGTAACAAGACCAATAAAGCTGCCAGTTTTAGAACTCAGGCTGTCATAAGGACAGTGACTTTCTGCCACAGCAGAATGATCTACAGATTCAAAGAGCCACAGTGACATTTTCCCTGTTATGGGAAACGTGGAAACGTGGTGATAGGGAGTGAAATCCATGAAAGCGATCAGCTCACTTCACCATGGGATACCACAATCACAGCTTCTCCAGAAAAGAAAAATATTCTGAAACAAAACCCAGTACAACAGAAATCTTAACCTTAGTACTACAATATGTTTTCCAGGATGCACAGTAAGAAAGTAAATGCTATTATCTCATCATATGCAGGTTAACAGTATCCTCAACTCTTATCACAAGCCCTCTAGCTATTCTGCAATATGTCATTAATCAATGTTTGTACTGATTGGATCCATTCAATTGGTGCATCAGTGTAATGAATGGCATATATAAACATCCTTCAAATACATTTATTCGGATATCTATACATGAGAGTAAAATCACTACTACAATTGGTACTCAAGCTTGTCAGCTGGGATGTTTTTCTCCTTCTGTTTTGCATAAGACATGCTAATGGTTATGCCATTTGCAGTCTGAAACCCAGGAAAATGTAAATCAGAAAGTAATAGTAGATCAAGACAAGCGTCTATCTGAAACTGTAATTCTTGCAGGTATTCTCTCTCAATCTAAACACAAACCGCTTCTCTCTGAATATACAAGATAACTACTAGATAAGGGTAACTTTTGCATTAAAAATTAAAGCAAAACCATTTTCCAACATAATATTTCTCTTTTACAATAGATCAATCCCAATGTTCTCTAAAACCAGCACCTCTATAAAGCACAGTAGAATTTGACGACTTACCCAACACCCTGTTTTTGCAAAGTTGAGGACACAAATTTGAAGGATTCTTCACAGTAAGCTTTCAACTTGTTGATTACCTAGTAGGTGCTGTAAGTCACTAAGATACTTGACGCATTACGGAATAACAGAGAGAACATACATAAACCCACCATAAGCTACTTTCCCCCAAATATCCATTAAATATAAAAAAACGGTCTTTAAAATGAATCCTTTTTTTCCTTCTTTGGCATGTGGCACAATAGAAGTTTACATCAAAATATGGAGCACATGAGAGATGCAATGGCAAGGCTTACCTAACACCTACATTTGTCTACAGATGTGTGAACTAGTTTTAAAAGTTTTATTAGGTTTTTACAAGATTTATAAATCAGTTCTAACATATCTCCAGTTGCCAGATTAGTAAATTGCTCTAGTATTCAAGGAAATTAGAAATATGCTAATATTAAAGTATTTTACAATATTGGGAGAAGTCTGTTTCCTTAAGCACAAACACAAGCACAAATATTTTTGTCTTATAAACCTCAAATTGCTTATATATATTTAGCAATCCCTACCGCTAGGACATTCTGGCTAAACTTACCATTAAATCTAGCATAATAAAATAATAATACTGTACAATTTTATGACCTGTATTACAGCATTTGGTCAAACAGGCATCACGATGCTCAAAATGTGAATTTCCACTACATAACGAACAATGAACAGCTCTGTAGTAACAGTAAAAGACAGAAATAAAAAAGCTCCAAGGACTCATTTTCCAAACCTTTATATATCCTTTTCACTAAAGAAGAAAATTAAAAAAGAGTTTGTGCTAATATCTGAATTTATATGGTATTCTATACATAAACCAAAGCCTGGGAGTAAATTGCATTTTCCTCTAATTTAAAAATGAACCAAACGAAGTGTCTAAGGCTAATAAGAGGCACTATGTACGTACTGAACATGGAAGGAATAGCTGGAAACATAAGCAAGAATCTTGGCTTCAGGGAGCATGTAACAATTTTGAAAACAAACTTGTTTGCTTTTTTTCCTGCCTCGCAAGTGTGACTCATGAAGCACTGCTTCTTCCTGGCAATCATGTAATACAGGATGCCTCTAAAATGTACCATCCCACAGCATTTAAAAGGCGTCAGGCCAGGGTTAGTGCTTTGGGAGCAGGAAAGTACAATACTCCCTCTCCTCATCTCCTCATCCTCTGGCTTATGTGTATGACTGTCTTTATCTCTGAACATGGTTTTCTCTCCTTTCACCGATGCCTACTAGAATGCACCCCCACATCTCTTCAGTCTTGAAAAGAAGGTTTATGAATGGGTGAAGAATATGAATAGAAAAGTCAATAGCTCCTGAACTGCTCCAGTTTATGAGCTGGAGGATTAAAGTAAGCTAACTTCCCTGGGAAACATATACTGGGAAAATACCACTATTTTCGCCCGTTTCATATACTTCCCTTGATATCTGGTGTTGGTCAGTTCAGAGATAGCACATAGGGCTAGATGGACCTTGTACACTCCTAGTTCAGCCCATGTTATATTTCAGCATGAGGTGCTGGCAGAATAAACTGCTTTCACAGTATTTATTAAACGAGTCATCTCCATGATTCAACCCTTCAACATCACCTCTTCTGCTTCTAAAATCTTGAAAAGCCCTATGTAGTTCATAAGCCGCTGCCTTTATGATTACCCTTCTTGTGCTCTTTCAGCTTAGAAGATATTTAATACACAGCACAGTCAAGGGCGAAGACTGGAAAGCTGAGATGGTCCCAGGACTCCTATGCCTCTGGACTGGACTACAACTACAGTATGGCAGGTTGCCAACGTGACATGTTTTCTTTTTTTCCATTTTCTTTATTAATTTCCCTAAGTTCTTGTTTGGTTCTGCGCAAATAAATACAATTTTAAAAATATATTTGGAGAGAGCTGATGTGGAACGAGGAACTGTTTGCCGCACTCAACATCGCTGCATGAAGCTTCACAAAGAAAAGGAGACAATGTAAATTACATATGAAAATTGCACAAGTGATCAAGTATCACAAGATGGAGAAAAAGATAAATTCTGGTGCCTGGGATCCTCCTTTATGCACCACAAAAAATGAAAAATTAGTTAAAAATGTCCTATTCCATCAGATAACAGGGGAAGTCCCAACAGGATAACAACTCACCCAGAAAAACAAATGTGAGGAGAAGAATGGTAGGACATATTTTTTTATTTCCTGAACAAAAAAATCATCTCTCACGTATATCTTTTGTCCACAACAGACTGTAATTCAGCAATTAAACACCCATATCTGGCCTATACACGAGAGAACCAGTTTTGTCAGCAGAATGCAATTTCATTTGGAACCCTGAATTACAGCAACAAATGAACTAAAACCTCAAAAAAAACCCCAGATAAAATTCTTCAAGAATAGAATGCTGTATATAGTTTTACTAAATGCATTTAAAAAATTATTCAATGACAGAACTCCTATTCACCTCAACACAATCTGAAGCTCAACACCATCCTACAAAGTGTGAAACTCTATGACACAGGTTTTTCTAAAATGGTAGAGGCAGCTTTTTCATGATTTCATGCAGTTGTGTTGGTAGTACCCAAACACTTCTCTATTTGTCCCCCAGATATAGTACCAATAAGTTATTTAGCTATCTTTTTTCTGGATACTATTTTACCCTTATTCTTAACCCGGCCATTTTTACAATTTATTCCCTGTATATATTAAATACACATACCATTTCTGCAACATGTACATAAAGAATTAATTTATAGCACAGCTACTGAACTCAGTCTTAGACTTTTTAAGCATCTACAGCTACAAAAGGCTTTTGTAACTTATATTGAAACGTCTCTGTGAATGAGAAGTCACCAGCATGCAAGCCTGTAACCTCTTGTATGTGAATACGCACATACGCAGCATTACAGTACAGGCATCCGCTCTCATCCCTCACATGTCAGCAAGCACAGATTTCTTTCCTGAGAGTAAGGCCCCAAAAGCAAGGACACTTTACTAACCTGCAGTGGTCTCTGTTTATCACTGCCCTTAGGAGATTTCAGTCCACTTGTCTGTTGCTGTAAAAGCAGCTGCCTTGCTGCCTGGAGTGCCTAAAAGTAAAAATAAAAAAAAAAGTAAACAATTGCTATCAGTTCCTAGAAAGAGATGAGTTACTCATTGCTAATGCTAGGTGAAAGTCCAATTGAATAAATAAAATCTCCTCCTATTTGATTTGTATTTGCTAGATTTCAGATTTCAATTTGGTTTTTACTTATAACATTAAAAAATCATCTAAAAGTACATACAGAGGACTTCACTAGAATTTATGGATGCACATGAAATCCTGCAGGAAATAAAGTTAATTTGTTTAAAGTGCTTGAAGAGGAAAAATCATAAACTGCATCAATAGCCTCATTTCCACAAGGAACTTGTCTTTGAGTGTTCAACTAAAATGCCCACTCCCTTGCAAATTATCATTCAATTTGCATTTCCATATCACAATTTTGAAGCAAAAGCAAGTAGACTTCAAGTGTTACCGGAAGCTGTAATTAAATTTGACAAATCAACATCAGATTATCTTGAAAGCGAATTAATAAGGATATTCATTGAAGATTAAAAACACTTTTTGTACTTACAATTCAAGGAGAAACCTCTCCTTTGACAAAAAAAGTGCAGTTTTAATGCCAAATAAAAATGAGTGGTTTTCATTTGCATTCTTAGGAAAATCAGAGAACAAAGAAATTACTACTCAACCAACCAGATCAGGCTCGGGGATGACAGTATCCCAATCAAAATAGAAAATGTTTTCATTTATTTTACGTTTTCATTCCAACTCAGCAAAATACAGTTAAACATATGAAATGCAAACAAACATTCCACTTACCCAAAGAAGGCTAATCTAAGTTATTTTTCCTTATAAAATTATGTTCATAATGCCAAGCATTACAAAGCGATATTATTAAGAAATGAAAAAAAAAACCCAACCGATTCAAACCATTTCCACCGAAACTACCTGGAGAACTGTTTTTTCTCCTCATTTAAAAAAATCAGTAAATAACAGTTACAGCTTTAAAACACATCACACTATTACTGATGTTATTAAAACATACTGTAGGTGGAATATATTGCAATAAATGCCATTTGATCAATGTTCCCTCAAATAATAAAGATTCTCAACTGATAAAGAAAGGTACAATTTTGATTAGACTCAAATGAGCTGTTTTTTAAGATAGTTTCTAGTATCCATGACAACAGTTGCTTTGACAAGATGTGCATATGGCATTACACTGCCAGCTGGTGTGAACAATGTTTGAACTACTGCATTGAGATGCTGAGCAAACAGAAAAAGTTGCCACGTCTTAACCCTCAGGGAAGGCAGTCATCCCCTGATCAATTATGAAAAGACAGAGAGAGGGCTGCTACAGTCTGGCTCCAAGCAAGTTTTCTGAGAAGGCAGGCAGACACAGAAAACCAAAGTAAACAAACTGAATGCACTAGCACCATCTCCTAACAACATTGATTCGTTTCCCCATAGAAGGCTCTGGTACAAAGTTTGCAGAGCAGACTTTTAACATTTGGAGACATTCCCACAACAATCCCCATATTGTTTCATCAAATTCTCAAGTAATTACAGGTCAGCTTTACAAAGACCATACATTCCTCTGAACCTAAGCAACGAGACGCACAGAGCTAGCTTCTCTCTGCCAAAAATAAATAAAAGTTAACATATTTCAAAGAGCACTTGAAATATTTTGTTACTAAGGAACCACTGGATGCCCTGTTTCCTATGTGAATAGCATAATCTCTTCTGCACTCACAGCTCTTGAGCAGACTCTAAAGGACAATCCTGCTCTGTCTGAGATCAGAGATAAATATATCTGTTGATTTCAGGGGCACCAGGATTTGGTCCCAATATCTTGCAGTGGTTTAAGCACAAAACATGGATTAAATGCATGAACAGATCCATGGCAAATTTAAAATCCTTCCCAATCTTTAGAGATCTCCGAAAGGAAAACCTGAATGGAAGCAAGAGAGCTATTGCACTCCTTAATTTATGGGAGACTGTACAGGAAACTCAATCTCACTGCTCAGGGTGATACTGCTACAAGAACCAGAGAAGAGATCTGGAGTTAAAGAGGAAACATAAAGACTATTATATTTTTTTAGAAAAATAATCTGTGGCGATTGCAAAAACTTCATTAAACGGCCTTTATCTGGAAAAGAAATTGTGATAGTAGAATGTTGATGTATACTTGCAAATAACCACAACACTCTGCAAGTTGGTGTCCTAACCCTCCTTAGCAGCAAAGCCATCTCGCTTCAATACAATAAAATAAGCAAGCATGCACCTGGTAAAGCCATACATTTACAGTACTTGAGAATTAGAGAATTGCAGCATGTTGCGGCTTACATTTAAGCTAGATGGTATCATTTCAAATTGTTGCTAGCATACTCCTGTGGAATCAGCCTAGGAAAGCATGATTTCCTACGGTTACCTACAAAACGCGTTACATTTTATGAAAAAGCAAGGCAGCACAACAGGGTGTGTTTGCATAAAAGGCTCTACTACTTTAAGTATTTTGATTCATATGTGCTGGTTGGGATATCTTTAAAGAAGCAAAGGCTCATCTTTTAATACAGAATGTCTTATAAATGATGACTACCTGAATACTTCAGTGATCTTATTGTGGCAGTTTAGATTATTGTAAACATAGGAGATAGAAGTAGAACAGAAAACAATTTCAAGAGATCAGAGATGATTTAAAACTCATAAGGAGAAATCACTGTCAGCCTTTGTTCTTACAGCAGTTGTCATATGGTACTTTTTCCTCCCAGTACGCTGCTTAACTTCAGGTTCTGCTACTCAGTAAACAACCTCCCAGAAACACAGTTAATTTCCAAGGATTATTAGTGAGATTATTCATAAATGAAGATTATGAGCCTATAAAACATTCAGTTCTACCAATTCACTTGCTGTTGTTAAATCTTTGCAAAAGAAATTGACAACTTAAAAGTGTCTTTCAAAATTCACAGTTTAACAAGTGCAGTTCAAATAAACATCCATGCTACGTATCATTTATAAATCTCTGTGAACTAATCTGATAATAACCTGCAGTCTAAAAACAGTTCAATGAAGACAAACTAACAGACTTCTATAAATCTGGCAGACCAAAATTATGCTGAGTCCTACCTCAAGCTAACAAACAGCAGCAAGAACGGATTCTAAGGCAGTCAAAATCACATCCAGCTTCCAATAACATTTGTTTCAAATTTAGTAGGCATTTTTCTTTAATTAAGTTATCTAAATAAGTAAAACTATACAAAAAAGTAAATGTAGAAAAAAGCAATAAAAAGAACCGAGAGGTAGACATTATTTTAATAATGCAAATGAAAATCATTATAATGCTTTAAGTAATGGCTGTATAAGCAGGAAATTCGGGCATGTGGTTTCCAGAACCCACCGTGCCTTCTAATAAAACATTAGTGGGAACACTACTTCTTAATATTTACTGTGCAGCTTTGGCATAGCTAAAACTTAAGCAGAACAAAAATGAAATTAATTGCATATAACTCACCCTATTAAAGTTGATAAATTGCAGCAGATTTTGCAATTTGTTGGCGATAATACTATGAGATAAAACTTGCCTTTATTTTGTATTCCAAATCCTTGTATTTATTTGAAGTATATCTTAAAATGATTTTTTAAGTTTTATCATTTTAATAAAGTGAAAGCTGCTGCTAAATCAAGGTAAACTTATTACTTTAGTTTTTAAAAAGTAAATATATGTGTATTTTTAGGAAACAGATGTCACTCATATCTTTCCTTTAAGAACAGGAATGTTTAACCTATCCGACTGTTGCATTTGAGACGTTAAAATGAAAAATGACATCTATGCCCATTAATATTGTCAATGTATAAACAGCACAGCGTGACACATTCTTGAGAGCTGAAGGCTACAAAATCTCTCTGAAACATAAATAACAAAGCACTCAGAAGCATATTTGATGTTGATATTCATCTCTGAGAAAAACACTGCTGCCTGGGCTTCTTATGAAAATAGATGCAGCCCAAATGGATCTCCTGTAATTGGTTTCAGATAGTGAGGTCAAAAGAAATATGATACAAGAAACTATTATGTGGAACAGGCGAAACAAGAATGTTTATACAGGCACTCCCTAGTCATACTGACAAGAGGTGTACACTTTACAGATAACCAGAACCAAAAAAACTTGCCAGAAGACAACCAGATTCTTTCTGTTTTCTACCTCCAAATACGTTTTTCATTTTTGTTCAAATGACTGCATACTCTAACATCCCTTCTGAACGTAAAATAAGTTCCTGAACACAAAATATGTTTCCAAATGGCTGAACATGTCAAATGAGACTCATCTCGCTGGCAGCACTACGCAACCAAAATCTATCAACATGCTAAGGTGGATTTAAGGCCAAAGACTACTCTGTGCTGGTTGAATAACAAGTTAACCAAAAGATTACATAGTTATATTTATTATAAAACCCCCTCAGGAGAATCTCTGCCCCTTTACATACTACCACAGGACCATTCTCTGGCTGGCTCTGAAAAAGCCCAGGATTACCCACAGCTGCATGAGGTCCTTGAAAGATGGTGACAGAAACCAACGCCGTTCAAGCCTCCCTAATAGCACCCAGAAGATACAGCTATATCTTTGTCTCTCACCGACTATATTTTCCCAGAAAGTTCTCCAATGAATATTGCAGCCGGTCAGCATGGCAGTTTACAATCTTTTCTAATGGAGTAGCAAAGCAGTTAGCACTATTCAAAGAATCTTGCATTTAAGATGATCCAACTCCTTTCCAACAGCAGTCTCTCCAGGAGATTTGACAGGAAAAGCAAACTTCCACGCATCCCGAGACAGCCAGTCTCATTTTCCCTAGTGAACACCACTTTTTTTTTTTTCTAAGCTACACCAAGAAGATAAAACCTGTTGGCTGAGGACAAATGTGCCACACTGGGGAGCCCACAAAGTCAAAGAAAACCAGTGCATAAATAAAATCCAGCGACCTAACCAGCCTCATTTCACCTAGCAGTGGTAGATGAACAAGTATTACAGTGATTTCCTACAGAACTAGAAATGAAGCACCAGAGATATCTAAAGCTGTTGGAACGCACCTCAAGGAATATATTAGCTAAGAAATCTAGATGGTCACCAACAAGAATTTCACTCCATTAACCCAACATCAAAGTACGCAAATACTCAAAAAACCCAGATGTGTTCTGTCTTCTGCATCCAGATTAGCAGCTGCAGACAGCCTGGATGTGCCATGTAATTTCAGCAGCTAAACTGCAGGATGCCCTGCAGCCTTGCCTAGCAGTAGAACACCAACCTGCAAGAAATCCAAATGTTTGAAACTAAAGAAGAAGAGGCAATAGCCTTGGACACTGATTTACCTTCCCAAGTAATCCTACCATGAGGCTGCTAGATAGAAGGACACAACACAACTGACCTTCCCCAACTGTTTCCCCAGAAAGTGGTCAGGGCCACTGAGTTGAGTGCTAAGCCCAACCCTACAGGGTGCGATTAAGCGAACACTGAATATGCTAGAAAACATTTACTGGGTTGACGCTACAGGAATTTGTGCTAATGAATTCCTGGTTCCTGGATCTCCAGGCTGCTCAGCTTTTCCAAGGCTAGAGAAATACTGTGTCTGTCCGGGACAATTGCTCTTCATGCCTAAGAAATCCCAAGGCAAAAAGACAGAGCACTTTGAAGGTTAGGTGGCAAGTGGGAAAAGCTCTCCCGGATCACAGTTTAACTTACATACTTATATTTCTTATGTGCCTTATCTTAGAAACATGAGAATTTCACTGGATCTGGCCCTGATTTCCTTGGACTAAAAGCACTTTGTTGGGGTTTTTCCGTTTAGTTGGGGTTTGTGTTTTTGTTTGTTTGGTTTTCTTAGGATGATACTGCCAGTTTCAGCACACTGAGGCTCTGATTGCGATTCGAACTTGTGATCTTCCCTGCGACACAATCAACACTACAAGAAGCAATCCTCAATCTACCTGAGCTTCTGTTTCGCCCTGATGATATCCAGGATTAATTTGCACTGAAGAGAAAAAGTAACAGTAATAAACTGATGAATGCAACATGAAGTCTCATAATGCTGTTTAATAAAAGGAAATTAATCACATAATTGTCATAAACCTATTTTCAAACAGCAATCTATCAGGAAGAAATTATGCATCTGTAGTTATTGACCTTTCATTTTACCATGACTGATTTGTAATTAGACTAGTTTTGTGAAAAATAATAGTTAATTACCAGATTTTTTTCACTCTAATTGTTTTGGAATTTTTTTTTGTTTAGTGTCTTACTTTTTCCCCATGTGAAGGATGCTAAATAAATACAGGACACTAATAACTTAGCAGCTAACATATTTCATATTATAAAAAAAAATTAGCTTCTCTCTATATAACCCAATTTAATGGATACTAAACACTGTTTCAAAAACAACTCTCTTACTTTTTCTGCCCATTATCTGGCTGACCTAGAACCAGAAAGAAAACACCCATAACAGTGGCTTGCTTCAGTTCCTTGCAGCATTAGCAGGACTCTTCCCTGTAGGCATCATTCTGCACTGGTCACTGGGGATACACGCCAGACCACACATAATACGGGCCATGTCAGCAAGCCCAAACGCCATCTCCAAGGCTCAGACCACCTGGAGAATGCAGACATCAATGGTTAGGAGAGATGAGGGCCCATAGCACCAAAGTTGACAATCTCCTTTCTTTCATCCCACACGCCTGACTTAATTTTCCTTTGGTAAACACAGGAGCAGGCAACCTATACTACTTCATTCCTACTACTTACATTACGCAGTAACTAACCAAATTAATCAAATGAAAACAAAACCAGTGCACGTACCAAATACCAGTGCCACAAGCTTACAAGTGTCCCGCCACTGATTCTTTCTTTCATGCAGCAATATTTTTAGGAATCTGGGACATACAATAGCTAAATGGAAGAGCTGATGTCTTATTTCATGTTAACAGAATGTGTCAATGTGGCATGTACAAGTTTTCCAAATGAAAACTGGTATGAATTATTTCACATGAAAATCAACTAACAGATAAGTAGAAGCTTTTTAAGTGTGCAGGGAAAAGAAGAATAATAAATACAGCTATCCCATGTGTGAATCCCAAAATTAAAATGATCTTTAAAATTATTATATGTTTTAATGATATTCTGTATATATTATACAAATGTGTATGTAACCTTGATTTGAAAAGAGCTGGTTAAAAGAAACCTTTCAAGTCTGTTCATTGTACACATTCACTTTTTGGTTGTGAAGTCTACTTTATATGACAGCAGTCTTAAACTAAGTAGTGCTGGTTTAGGTAGAAAACCAGATAGTTTTATAATAAATAGGAGAGAATCTGATGCAAATGAAAGCCATAGTCATCCCATTTGTACTAAAATCAAAATGCAGAGCAAATGTCGGAGGAGAAAGAAACATAGTATCAAGGGAAGCATTATAACATTAGACGGTTAGAAGGCAGCAGCTTTAACTGATAGAAATCTGAAAGGGAAATTTATAAATTAAAGACAATGAAATCAGCATGGAGATTATTAAGCAAATTAATAAAGAAAATGAGCATTAAGTTATATACCAACCAAAGGGTGAGGCAGATATACAAAAAGGAAATATGCACTCAAGTATTTTGGTCTGGCCAACAAATACAGACATGAGTGAGACTGCAACTACAAAAGGGAATACTATGAAGATGGTCATATCAGGTTTTTGCTGTATGGGAGGAAGGCACAACAGCCATTATGGAAATATCCAATTGCAAATGAGTGGAGAAAAATAAAGTTCATGGCTGAATTTCATATTAGGTATTATAAATTTAAAGTTTCTTTTCAAATATCTTTAATAAATCTAATTATTGATATTCAGTTCTTATAAGGAAATAATTTAAAGAAACCTCAAATTTTATATATGTAGATCTATGATGACAACATGTACGAAAGACATAAACCAATACTGTCATGTTATTACAATAAAAGTAAACTGGGACATATAAATAGAAGTGTTACGTACAAGATTGTTACTTTTTCTAGTTCATTCAGCTTTCTAAAGACTCAGCTAGTGAACTGTACAGAGCTTAGGGCACCACGTTTCAAGGAGATGAACCACCTGACTAGTGACCAGCGAAGAGCAGCAATAATGACCATGATGAGAAAATCCAACCTATGGGATAGCAGAAGTCCAGTCATAAAAACAGGGTGGGGGAAAACCCTAAAGCAATAGGAGTCTTCAGCCAGTTTCTGCATGGAACGATTAATTGTATTCCATGGGTAGGAGAAGCAAGAGTGGGTTAAACTGAAACCAGGGAGATTTAATTAAATTTAAGAAAAAAATTTCCAATGTCAGGGATTCTGGAGGAATACAATAAATTGAATAGAAACTACAAAATCCTTGTCACTCAACCCGTTTAAGAAGAATTCTCAGGAACGGTTAAGAGCAGTGATTCTGCTCTGGGACACAGAAGATCTTTGCAAGCTTCTTCCAGCCCTGTTTTATTTGATTGTGTAGTTCCTGTGAAAGCATGCCAAGTTCAGATTACTGTGATGTCTAACACCTTGCTACATTTCAAACAACATGAAGCTGGAGCATGGTTTGTTTCTATGGTGAGTTAACAGCACAGGCTCAGTAAAAGCTGTGCATACAGACTTGCTCTTTGGAATTTTCCGACCTTACATGACCGAGTTTACGTTTATGAGACCATCCTTGAAATTCTGGATTCAACAGAGAAATAGTTTATACAGAATAGGAGATGGCTTAGAATTAAGCACTCTGTGCCCTAATTGCATCTGGGCAAGATTTTTCTGTCCCACCACCAAGTATGGGCACAACACTAGAGGAAAATAAGATTTTCTTGTATTGCAATTCTTACTATAAAGAATAGAGGTCTGGCTGAAATGGAGAGCTAGAGAGAAAACCAAGGCAAGAATGAAGGTCTGAAGCACAGCTTGATCAACTTGAGTCACACACCTCAACACAAAAAGAAAAATAAAGCAAATTGACTCATTATTATGATTTATTATGAGTTTAAAGCTACAAACTAACAAGTGTCTTTGATAACCTGTTTTCAATCATATTTTTAATGAAATAATTTGATCAAAAGTCACTACATAGTCTAACCCACTTTAAAAAATCAGTCTTCATTGCTAAAGCCAAATCAGCTCAACTGAAATCCTACTGAGTCTATTTTTGTTTTCTTATGTATATTTTTGTAATGCTTTTTAAAACTTTAGTTGGCATAAAGAGCTACAGGTACATATTCAATACAAGAATAATAAGGGAAGAAACAATAAATATGAATGTAAATAGGCAATATAATAATAGCCGTTCTATTTGTATTTTTTCAGGCTTTTGATAAACTTTCTTTTGACAGAGAAGGGCAGTCCTGTCTGGAGTTAAAAAAAACAACCAAACTGTAAATTATGTAAATAAACAGCCCAGTTTCTAGACATTAGACTTACCAATGGTGTCATTTGGCAATAGCTATGAGTGAGCTTGTAACACAAGCTCTAATCTAAACTCTTTTGGATAGCAGACTGTGAGGCTCCTGAGGAACCTCTGTACCACCATTACAAATTATTTTATATGTATATATGTGCAAAGTAACGCATGCATTAACACACATAAAACTAAATACCTCTTTTCTTAAAGGAAATGCCTCTATTTTTCGAAAACCCAACAAAAGCAGCACCGCTTAACTCTGCACATCTCTGAAAGAGCTATCTGCACTTGCGGTCTACTCTGGCCTGCCTGAATCGCTACATAAATAATAGCATTCCTCTCAGGCTGCTTATCTACCTTTTAATTCTTTTGGTACATTTTGTGATGATCTAGCAGGCATGATCCAACAGGCATATCTCTGTCTCTGAAGGATCCCAATCTTCAGGTTCTTGCTGCATCTGGCAAATGAGTTGTATGTTTTGAAGGGTAGCCTTAACAGTCCATGTAGACAGAGCTCCTGAGAAAGAATTCTCCACTTTGGGGACTTTTAAGAGTGAAGATTACAAAAAGAGTGAAATGACAAAGAGCTTTAATTTTAAGCTAAAATGCAAGTGAAGACAGACAGGCAAATGTCCTCAGGCTCCTCATCACAGTTTCAGCCCTTGTGAGGAAATCTGGTAGTGAGTATATTCTTTATGATTAGAAGCTTATAGGGATGAAAAAGAAAAGACCTGAAGCTAGTAAAAATGTTTTGCAGAAGAGGAATAGAGAGACATTTTGCAATTCCCAGGGCATTTAGGTGCTAGAGAAATGATAGCAACTGTAGAAGGAATTCCCAACTAGTATACGTGAGCAACCCAACAGGTTAGGCATTTGAATTAAAAGAGGTGCATGTTTCGATCACACTTCATCAAGCTTGCCCAGGAAAAAAATGATCCTTATTCTATTGCCTTGGCATCTACATTGATCTTCCTAAAGATCAAGCTAATCAAGGAATTACAGTAATAAATATGCTCACGGGCATTATAATCTCTAAATGCATTTGTAAAAGCAGACATACTCAGTTATGTTGGTGCCAAACATATGTAACACTTCACATCAGTTAAAGTCTTTACTGGCACTAGATTGCAAAAATTTCCTCTGAACAACGTAGCATGGATTGCATAATCACTATCACTAATGCACATAAAAAACCACTGGTAATCTAGGCACATGCTCAAAACATGACGGAAATGAAGTGTAGATATAAATTTTACTCCTTTTAGCCTTTTAACTAATCTCACTTTACACTAATCAAAACCTGAATTTCGGCTTTTATTTTTCAGTCTTGTATCACGTCTTTGTAATCCTCTTAATACGGTCAAAACTTAGTTACTAGTCTTCTCTTCCAGTGACGCTCCTCTTTACAAACTACACATAGTTCATAGTTCAGATTTCATGTCCTTGAACTATGTTCCATATTCTCCTTTCTATACTGCCTCCTTTTTTCTTCTTGCAACAGTTTAAACCTCATCAATCTGTAACAATTCCTCTATCTTCCTCTTTGTGACTTCTCTCAAAAATTCTGGATTTCTCCCAGAGATTTCTTTACATGAGGCATCAAGCCATCATCACTGCCCTTCCTTCCTTCCAACTCCTTCACTCTCATTGTCTCCAAGGTGTCTCTGAGAAAAAGAACAGATGAGGGGTTTATTTCCCTCATAGCACACTTTGTACTTATTCATTAAAAATAAATATGTATGTCTGCACTTGAACAGATGTAAAATGTAAGATGTAAAAATATTAATCGGCTACTTCCTCCTCCCCTGCTCTGCCTGTGCAACCTGGAGGAAAGGAGACCCCACAGAGGAAGGGCCAGCTCTCCACCAGCCCTTGCAGCACAGGCGGAAAAAAAGTAATAAAAGAACCCAATCTCACACTTAATCTAAAAACCATTCTTACATCAGAACCAGAATCTATCCATGCAGTAAATTTCTCAAGCAGTTTTTCTGCAGTATTTTTACAGTTCATCTTGAAAATGGCAGGCTGATTGAATTATTTAAATAAAACCATAGAGGTATGATCAAGGTGTGAGACAGCACTGCATGGACTGAAGAAACGCTGGATTTCTGCAAGCCTTTAACACATGTACTCTAACTAAAAAGGTTACATTTTCTTTCCTGAACAATTAGAAACAAAAAATACCTAAATGCCTTGGATACTTAAGACTCATTCTCCCAAACCTTAACCTCTTTCTCAATGAAGACTTTCTTGCTGTATCACTCCCAGGTAGTTTTACAACATGACAAAACTTTTCTGACCAACCACCAGCAGAATTTTCAAACTTGCTGCAACTTTTCACATTCTACAATTTACTGATAATTAAACTTGCATATGAATTGCTACGTTTTTCAATAAATACGACATTTCATCCTCTAGTTTCATTTCATTATGTTATGAAATATTTTGTTAATAACAATTCCTCGTGTCTAGTCCTCAAATGCTCTCACGTAACTATAGGTTCGGGGATTGAAAAAGAAAGCAAGGCTTTCCAAGGACAGATAAAAGGCTTTAAAAATTTAGTAAATGTATTAACTATAGAGCAGAACCTTTTATGTCACACAAGTGTTCTTCATCCAGGTATGATACTGATAATACTTTTACTATACCAAACTATAGACATTGCCACATAATACATGAATAATAAAGTTCATAATCCTTTCACACACTGCTCTTAACACACAGTACTCATTTTATCAACATCAGTAGACAGACGTGGGCCTAGAAAAAACAGAAAACAGATACAAAACTTTTATTTTTTCTTTAACCTTAGATGTGATGATCCGATACTACTTTATTGGTTTCAATATTGGCTTTAGTTTTATTTGACTAGGCAGGAGGCAGTGAATCCTATCTGTGAACGCTCATCTGTGCATTCTTCCTAGATCACCACTTCTTCATACAACGACTTGCAAGCATCAGACAAAACACAGATCTATTCCTTACAAGATATTTTGATACTATCATAGTGTTAGAATGTACAGTAAATTTAACTGTAGCTCTTATTTTAATATTTTTATTCCATCTATTAGAGATGGATTTTCTATTTTGCAGGACAAAATATACATAAATCCAGCTCTGAGATTTGGGGAAAAAGTACGACAGACATAGTATTACAGCATTTTTAGTCAAAGGCCTTGCCTTTTATGAGAAAGTAAGCCTTCTAGATTATATGTATTAGCCTACTGCAATTCCCAGTGCTCTTCCAGTATCATAGGGACAGTGGACTGAGAATAAAAATGGGATAGAAACCATTTTATGTCAAGACTTCGGGATGGCTTTGAAATACTTTCTGGAGCGTGGTCGATGGCATAAGTCTTATGTGACTACCCGAAGGCAGAGCTGTGGCCAGCAGAAGGAAGAATCTTTGATTTTAGACGAACGACAGAGGTTCTCACTCTATTCTTGAGCAATCCCCAGGTTCATTAATATCACCAGGACATGAACACTACAAGCACTTTCATGTTTATAGGTACAAAAAATATAGGGAGTGAATTGATGAAAAGGGTATGATGACAGTATCACTGTTACCAATTCTTTCAGGCTTCACCTACACTGATAAACTGGAGAGTGCTTGGAATGTGATTTTCTGTGCTGGCAAGCCATGAGCACAACTCTTGGCATGCTTTTTGACCTATGCTGCTCCCACTCTTCCAAGCAATGCCCAAGCACAGCTCTGCAGTCCAACTTTTTCAAGGACCAGTCTCACTAAGGATCTGGATGCAGCCATCCCAATTTTGGGGGCTAAAATGCTCATTAGCTTAGGTGTGTCTTACCCTGCGTCAGTTGCCTGGTTCAGCATCCAGGAACCGTATGTTCAATTTACTAGAGTAGATCATGTCAATGTCCTCAAAACAGTTGAGTCATATGTTGTTTTAGAATCTCTCTCAGATAAAGTAGCCAGGATATGATTTTGGGATGGCTTTGGAGAGTTTCAAAGGACCCTGATTTCATAGCACAACAGGTTGGAAAAAACAAATTGTTGACAGCAACCCACAGCAATAAACATTCCTTCTGAACCATTGCAGCAGGAAACTCAACCAACATCCCATGGTGTGTCCGCTGATTTAAGTACCAGTTTTATATGGACACCTTATGCATCTGAGGTGAGTTTTACTTCTGAATTCAAAACTCTTACAACACTCATTGTTTTATGAAAAACCTTTTTTTTTTTTTAACAAAGAAGCAGGGGAGAGGGGGAGAACCAGATTTGACTGCAAAGCATTTGTTTCCAGAGTTCCCATCAATCAAAACCACAAAAATAGTACCATATTATCGTTTCTGTAAATTGTAATAAGGTTGATGGTATTTTTCATCTTCATGTTTAGGCACTTAAGACTGAGAATTCAGAGTTATGTAATTTGACAAAATCGGCAGAGAAAGCAATTTTCAGCGCTCAGATTAGTCACCAGCTCCAAGAGTGTCCCAGCTCTCCATGCTGGCACTGAACTCTCTCTAGTAGAAGTAAAGGAGCAAGCCGGCTATTCACCAAATTAGACTTCGACTGGCAAACATATGGCAGGGTTGCAAAGGACTTGGGATATCAACAGTGGCTACAGTAATGTGCAATTTGCAAAGAGACAAGTGAACAGAGTAAAAAGGCTGTAAAAAATTAAAAGCACTAGGGATTTTTATTTATTTTTTAATTTTAAGAATATTGTGAAAATGAAAAACGCCTCAGGATTTCTTAAAAAATAATTTAACAATCCCTAATATTTTTATTTACACTTTTCTGCATCAAACCTGGGTAATATTCTGGCTGGAGGCCTTGTCCCTTTACGAAGAATAACTGAATTATTTTTTCATTGCTAAAAATACACAGAGAAAAAGTGAATCACAGAAAGACTACATGGACTAAATACTGTAAATTAAAGAAAATTTTTAATTTTTTTTCAAGTTTTTTAAAAACAATTGAGTGCAAAGAGAATCACAATTGAATAGCACCAAAATAAAAACAATGGAAGTAATGTTGAAGAGAGACTGAATCTCTTCCTTACTAGAAATTATTAAAAAAGACTCATATAGTAATCTGAGCAGGATAATCAGTGCAGTAGAATATCATTGAGACAACATATTCTTGTCACTAGAGATGGTTATGCTACTCAGGAAAATAAATTAATTTTACTTAAACTGACTTCCTTAATCTTGAAGGCAAGTGTTTCTTTGACTGGTCTGACACAGCTAAAGTAGTACAGACACTCCCTCTATCATAACAAGCACTGGCAGACTCCGTAACTACAAAGTGCGCATTTCTTCTGACCCAATGAGCAACACTCCTTGAAATTTGAACACATGGAATCAACTTGAACTTTTACATCATCTTACAAGATAAGATATATCATAAGCAGTATTTAAATTTATTTACATTGTGAATTAATAGTATTCCAAAGTAGGTATTTTGCAACAAAGCTAAAGTTCAAAAAAAACCCCCTAAGAACAATGGCTGCAGGAATTTTCACCTCTACCAACCAATATATATGTTGGAAGAAGCAATTTCTGAAATTTTGCCAAATGGAAGGGGTACCAACTTGAGCTTTTGCTTTATTGAATATAAGTGTTCTCAGATAAAGTTTTCTTAAAATGTCTGTATTTTTTAAAATCAAAACTCTCTGTTGCAACTTTTTATTGAGACATAATCTCTGTTCTAGAATGTATTTTTTAAATTTTGCAAATATTTTACCACATATTATTGCTGGCATAGCAGAATGTGTTTTGGTTTGGTTTTTCCTAGGTGTTACAAAAAGACAAAATAATTACAGTTAAAGCTTCAACAACATGGTTTTATAAAAAATGAAAATTAATGATAAGGATAAGGGCATTTATACTTGAGAACAAAGAAGGGGATTCAGCAACGTACATTTATACAGACATAAATTATTGTGTTGTATCTAACCTGTCACAAGCCATATGTATCCACCCACACTGTTATACAGCTTCAGCAAGTTTTTTGAATTTATCAGCTAAAAATACGGTTTTTGGGAGGAGAGGGAATTCACCATTTCATATAGTGGCCTTCAATGCATCCTCAAAATCAAGTAATTAGCAGGACCGAAGATAGGAAAGAGATCTGATCCTGTATCCAGGCTTGCATTTTTTAAACTGCTTTCCATTTCATTCCAGAAAGGAATAAAAGCTTCTGACAAGCAAAGAAAAAAGGGACAGGTCAAATCTGTGTTAGATTAAATGGTTAGACTGTTAAGTTTTACCATATGTTGATTGTCCAAAACATTATAAATATAATTGAGTATAAAATATTTTTTATATGGAGAGGTGTTCAACCAGTACAAATTAGCTGCAATTAAATCCTGCCCGTCCTGATTATTATATCTGTTCAACTGTCAGTCTCATGTCTACTCACACTGTAGCTCATTTCAAGCAATATCCAACCGTATGCAGATTTCAAACAGATTTAAATCACTTCAGTCTAGTAAGGAAGAAGTGAGAGGCAACAGTGACATTCAAGGCACAGACAAACTCCATTCTGTCACACATCGCAAGAACAAGATGTGCAGAGATGGTAACCTGGATGGGGCACCTTCCACCAGTGGTTAAAATTTTTGTAGGATCCTCAAGTCGGATATAAATGTTTCTGGACAACAACTACACTCCCGTTCTCTTTTGCGTGTGTGTTTAATGTTAATGGAAGATGCCAGATGGGTGGGTTTGGAGATTAAAAAGCCCATTTTCTATATTCAGGGGAAGTTCACTATAGCCAGCTGCAGGAGCAACTCAATGAATGTAGCCCTTTACTGCTTACTTTCAAGAGATAGAAAAGCAATTCTATTTCCACGCTCATTCACTCTTCATTTCTCGTACTGATTATGCCAATTAGAGCAGTCCCTTAGCAATGCAGGCATCTGCCTCCTAGAAATCTTACCTGTCTGTTTATACGCTCCCAAGTACTGACAGCTGTAGGACAAATTTGATATAGATCATTTAACTATACCCAATGATGAGTGAGAAGACAAACTACAGACTGAGTGGTAAACAGTCTGCTGAAGCATTTAAACTATTTCTGCCTTAGTGCACTCCTTTCCTTTACTATGGGACATAGACTATAGAAACTTAAATACATACACACACATAAAATATATATTCTAGAAATTTCCTTTAAGCTGGAAGACATTTTTGGACTGTCTTTACTGCAGACATACAGCTGTCAGTAATGTAGGGACCGAATATCTAAGTAAGATGCACCATTGCACATCTACCAACACAAAAGCAATGTTCTTTGCCTCTAAAACTCATTAGCTTACAATGATTTCTTTTCCAATATAAGGATGCCTAATTCATACATTCTGCTTGGTCCCCTGGTGAACATATGATTTGTTTTCAAATGAAATTCAAATTCTTTATTCTTAAAGTCCAAGTCAACTTGACCCCTGAATAATCTCGTCTTCATTTTTTACTTCTAATATGTCAGTTTTCCCTGTCTGCTTATGGTTGTGTTCTTTGCTGGGTGACTCCAAGGGTTTCCTTACATTGACCTACATGGCAAGTTCATCTTCCCTCATGCTTTCACTTCACTCAAGAATTTAGTATCTTCCCCCACAACTTGCTCTTCTCACTTAGCTGCCTAATACAGACGTAAATCTTTCCTCTTTCCAAATGTTGTCACTAGATTTTAGGACTCTCACTTAAGCTTAAATAAATGAAAAATTTAACAAACGAGAGTCCAGAACTAAATAGCATTAATAAGATATATATGTAAAGTAGACTAATTTCATGACATTTCACTTCTTTTTACTTCTGTTCTTTACTGTTCTCTTCTCCTGTATTTTAACCCCTGTTGAATCTAATCCTGTGCTGTGACTGGTATATTTAAAATAGTCCTACTTTCAATCTGAAGGTGTTGAAAGACGTTACTGCTTTATAGTGTAACCGTATTATTTTGCTTACAGTAGTAACTGTTCAGAATATCTATGAAGATCCAAGCACAGCAGCAACAGAAGTAAATCCATTTTAATAACGAAATTATTTTGGAATATACCATGTTATTTTACATGTAATAGTAGCTCCTGTGGAGTGAATACACACGAGTAACAGAGGTTTTTTACATGTCACATAAAAAGCAGAGTACAGACTTGCATACAAAAACATTTAATGTATGAAGGTAAATGAGGTCATTAGGAGGGAGATTTGTAAGTAAAGAAGAGACCTGGACTCTGCATTAAGAGTTGTGTAGTCTAGCAAAATGCACTTTTACCTTTGGAACTAGGCAGAAAGGAAACTGGAAGCGGGTGGCAGTGGCAGGGCCATGTTCATAGCCTGTCTCCATGGTTGCAACCACATTTGCATACAACCTACTTCATCAATCAGAAACATCCCACGTGAAATGCAATGGTTAAATAAAGAATAGCCAAGAGACTAAAAGGAAACTGTGCTCTGAACAGTAGCAGAGAATGAAGAAAAAGAAATGAGATAAAATACTCATTATTAGTCTTCAATTTCCTGAAATACTTTTTAGTACAGTCAAAACCAAGTTAGCTAAAGACAGTGGTTTTTTTAGGGTAACAAATCCTGTACTTTTTATTTACTTGAGAACTCTTCAGAAGAATCCTAAACTGGCCAACATAAAAATGTATTCCCTCCTGAAAATCCTGGCAATCATCTTCAAGACTGGGTGCCGCTCGCCCTCTGTGCTTTGAGACTGAGAATTGAAAAATGCAGGTCTCCAACAGCCAAGCTGCCCCTTTTTATCTAGAGGCTTTGGGTATCCCCCAAGACTTTTATATAAATGTACTGCTCCATGGTTTACATTAGAAAAGGAAACATTTATCTTATCACATTGATATCGGCTCAGTACAATATTACATTCTGGAATAAGAAAATATTGCAACTTTTCTTGAAAAGGTCAAGAGGTACTGTTTAGCTTCAGGGCATAATGAATTACATCGTACTGCCTTCCGAAGAACTCCAAAAGAACAGAACATGTTTTGACGCATAATGCAAAACTCGATTCTCTGAGCCAGTAGGTGGAATAATAAACAAAGCTGTAGTGTAACTTTACAGCTACTCAGTAAGCTAATGTAACAACTAGAAGTTTCTGGTTTCCAGTTTTATAGTCAGAATGCATATTTCTATTTATGAAAATCACATTCCCTGTTATGACTGATCACTTAGTTTATGCTGCAAGGATTGCACTGTCAATTCACTATCGACTGCTAAATGCTGCCCACTGTTCTGAAATGTTTCAAGTTAAGTTTTACAACAACCGATCAGAAGAGGAAAAAAAAAAAAAAAAAGATCCTGATAACTTAGTCTGAAGTTCCAGAAATAGAGACTTGGGTTTCTTCATGTTCCCTGTATCAAGCCCAGTAACTTTCAAGTGGAAATTTTATTGATGACTCCTATCAGGCAAAAAAATGTTTTGCCCATAGGAAATAACAGAAATGCAAGCAAATTTTTAATAACATTATCTTTCATCAGTTCATCTATACCTCACAAATCGTCCATGAGGAGTATTTATTAAATAGTAATATGTGACTTAGTCCTATGTATTCACGTTTGAAAATGGCTAGAAATTGAACTAAAGAATGAAGAAGAGTCTGGAGAAAAAAAAATAAATGTTAAACTACAGATCAATGGCAACCCAATGTACTTGAAAAATCTCTAGTGCTCTGCAAACTTCTGTATGCCATCATATTTTGCGTGGTATATTATGAAATTAGCAGCCTGCAGATGGAGATCGGAGCAGTAACCTGAAAGGAAGGCATGGGTCTCAGCATGGTCCTTTTTTGCTCAGAGCTGGGCTGTTCAGCTATTACCTTCTAGCCAAAATTGCTGCAAGGATCTTTTCCTTACTCTGTTCAGTTCAGATTTAAAAGAGAGATCACAGTGCTAAGTTTTCACTTCATCTCTTAACACAGAAACGGAGAAGTACTCACAGAGCTGGAATTTGTCTCAGTTTGCTGGTGAGAGCTAATAGCACCACCTCTTTTAATCTGCTCACTCAACAGCAAACTCACAATTCAATTTCCTTTGCCACAAGATCTTGAAACAAATGGTGGTTAGAGGAGTATCAGTGCGCAGGGGTGCTCTTAACACATACTACAGATCTTCAGCAATGTGATATAAAAACAAAGTAGAGAAAAACAGACAGGACAGTCAGGAAGACCTTTTACTTCCACTAGTTCAGAAAAGAGGTGAGAAACAGAGAAGAGATGAATACAGAAATCTTCCTATTTGTGGGTACTGGGTTAGTAAGAAAACAATGAAATCAATATGAATTGTATTACAAGGCATCAGACCTAGACACAGACATGCCCCAACAGAGCAAACAGAACCACTTCAATGGCAAGATCTGGCCAGATCTCCACATCACATTAGGTATTTGAAATAAAGTAGCTGAAGAGACTGAGCTTGAAACTATGTGCCAAACATAGACATGAAATAAGTCAGGGCTTCATTTTTAGATAAGAACTCTTATCCCATCATACAGAAAAGAAAGAAAAATAATTAGTTGTAAGAAATACAGAAATATAAACTGGGGTATAATAACACGGATCTTAACAGTTACGGGAGCAGGAAACATGATAAAATTGAATAAATAAGACAGGGAGCTGGGATCATGGAATTGTTCAGCAGTCAGTTGGAAAATTATTTGTTGTGTGTGTCATATACAGAAGTTAAGTAACTGTTAGAAGAATGTAGAGTGAAAATGAAAAGCTTATTTTGGATTCAAAAAACTCTGAAAAACAATCTTCATGAATTCCTTTGTTTTCTGGTAGATTTCTTCTTTCCTCTGTTTTCCCAAGGAAACTGAAGAAGCTAAAGCATATCAAATTATTTAAGGTCTCATCAAAGATATCAAGAGAAGTTACATGGAAAAGAGAATAATACATATTTTGATCAGATTTAAAGACACTGACAAGGCTGCCTCCGTCCATAACTGCAATGAACAAACTCAAATAGAACACTCTTCTCCTCTGGTTTTCTTTCCAAAGTATTTTCACTTCCTTAAAATTGTCACAAGTAAAGAAAAAAGCAAGAAGGAAAACTTACAGAGCTATAGGAATGTTAGATTTTTGATAACTTATTATTAGATTAATGATAAATACTAACATATTTGAATAGGGCTATACCTAGGTCTGTCAGCTGGCTCGTGAGTTTCTTATCTGAGACTTGAAGGAAGGTTTTTGTTCAGAATAATACTCCTTGTTATAAGGAGGGTGATTAGTTTGCATAAAATGTTTAAAAGTCTTAAAAAAATTACTCTGGTCTCCAAACCGCTGAGACAATCAAATAAATGAATAATTATGAAAAAAATCATAAATATGAAAAAATATAACCCATAAACCTCACACATTTAGCCAAGCTCTGTCAACTGTACTTTACTATTTAGGAAATTAACGCATGCTACTAGATAGCTTTGCTCTTCACAACTTTTAAGAAAAAAGCCCCTGAACTGAAAACTAAAGAAACTTTTTCTACTTTGTTTTTCTACATTTTAGTTGACTTTTCTGCATCTTATTTATCAGATCCTCCCAATGTTTTTTTATTGGTTTTGTTTTGTTTTGTTCTTTCAAAGCAGAGCCATTTGGCATCCACAGATTTCTCACTGGAGTTTGAGAACCAAAACCCATAAATTAATTTTGAATACAGAGTTAAAAGTTGTTCCTTCACACTTGTTTAGGATGTACAAATACTGGGTCACAGTGTTGATAAATTATAATAATTCAGACCTGCTAAAAGCACTGTCTGTATCTTCAGTAAGTCAGGTCACCATTCTCTGAGGAGGAACTGTGTATATTCCTGGAGTCGTTGGCATCTTAAGATTGAACACTCTGCCTCTAAGAGCAATTTTCATCTTTTAAAACTGTTTTTTTGGCTTTGAGAAACATTTCTGAAGGGCCTGGCTAGCTCCAGGCACTTAACCCTGGTTGTGCACTTGCAGCGCTCCAAAGGCTGTGACTGCCAGCTAGGAAGAAGAGACTCAACAGCCTGCCATAGCATGGTGAGTCCCAGACTGAAACCGTAGCCTTGATGTACCTTACATACTTTGAACAAACATGGAGAAATACCGTACTGTCTGAAGATCTAAGGAGATTTTGGACATCAGCTTAGGAAGCAGAAGAGGGACTCAGAAGAACAATAAAGTTATGAGCAAAGTGAATTTTATTATCATCATTCAAGTACTTCTTGCCTGTGTTAGTGGGAGATTCAGCAATTAGTGGTCATCCTTGGAAAAGGTGAAGTAAGACAACCAAATAAGAAAGGCAGTTTCAGCCTTGAGGAACCTTTCACATCTCATTCACATCACAGGGACTGCTGGAAGTTACAGTTTACCTTACAGCACTTGTCTGATCATTGGCCTATGTGTAAAAAATACTCGATATTTTGTGCCATTCTTCTCTTATATTTCCTGAAAAAGATCCTCTCCTTCAAACTGAAATTTCTCTGTTAAGCCTCAGGTGGATATAAAAGGACCTGTAAGGACAGGAAGGATGGAAAAAGCCCTTGGGACAATACTGCAGTTAATAATTACAAAAAGGAAGAAACAAATATGATATTTGCTCATCATATTATACAGAAATAATTAGGGGATGTCAGGCCTTACTAAGAGATTTTTTATTATTAGAGTAATCATTAAAGAAGAGGAAAAATTCCAATCATAAATTATGGAACATAGCGCTAGACATTGGATAAATACAGTGCACAGACAGACTATGCAACAGTTTGGAAAACATGTTCGAGAAGTTTAAAGGGCCACAGAATGAAAGTATAATTAAGTTCTACAGCGTAGTTTCTCATGCATCTGTTGTGACTCTAGAACATAAAACCAAATAGTTAAAGAATATTTCATATACCTATTCACATCAACAGCATGAAGACAGATGTTTGGCCTCTCTTTAAAAGCAATAAAAAACAGCCCAAGAATAACAGGATAAGGTGTTAATAGGAGATTTTAGTATCAAGATTCCACACAGTAGCAAAGCTGGACTGTGCAAGCCACTTTGCTGTATGCAGATATGTCCTAATTTACATTCCAGGATATTTTAGCATCTAAAGGATTAATATCAGGACATGTAAATGTGTCTGTGCATCACAATGAGATACCAAAATGGGGTTAGTGTGGGCTGATATACCATAATGGCACTTTAAAGACGCACACTGGCAAATTCCAGTGTAGGTTTTCAGTATACCACATTTTCCTCCCCCAGATAAATACTTCTGAATGTTATTATCGATATATATAGCACCTTTTTTTTTCTCCTTCTATTTTTTTCCCAAGTAGTATATGGGGAGTGATTTCTGACCCCCCAGTTTATAAACTATCCAGTGTGTATACTCAAAGAAAATTACGTGAGGTTAACTTAAAAATGTAAAGTTGTAACCAAGAATAATCTAAGTGGCAAGGTTTTTTAAAAAATATCCATAAATAAGACTTGTCAATATAAGCAAATGAAAGTTTTGGTTTCATTTAAGCAGGATTCTAAACATGATAATGATTTAGGGAAAGAGGACAGTCAAACATCTTTAATTATCTGTAGTTTCCCAACAATCATGGCATCAAGCAACAGTCACCTAATTAGAATTGCTCTGAAGTAGCAAAAATGCATATTGGTCACTCAGGTCTTTTTGCAACATGAGAGAAGGTTTTGCTAATGTTTTGTTCTTGACTTTGGCATTTCCTTTTGTTCCCAAGTGCACATCCTTGAAGCTCCATAGCTTCCTCCTCAACGCTCCCATCACGGTTTCTCCTCTATCTCTTCCTTATCTTGGTATTTGCCCCTGTACATGTTGAAACCTGCAGCTTCATAGCCTTCATATGCTCCTTGCCTTCCAAATTCTTCCAACCAACAAAACATTCATTTTTCTTGAATTACAGAGAACATAATCTAAACCAGGCAAAGGATCTCCTTTCAGAGTGCATGCAAGTGGAGCCAGCTGCCATCTTCAAGAACAGCCTGGCAAGAAAATATTACCTGAATTATTACTTAAATTCCAGTGAGAATAAACCATCAGCCATTTTACAAGACTGCTTTCAGTTGTGGAAATTTCCTTGATGGACTATGTTCAGTTAGCCATGTCTAGGTAAACAGATCCTCATGGTTGGTGAGTCACAACCAAAAGACACAGGTTTTCTGAATGCCTTCAGCTGTAGTAGGAACACTATGTTTCAAGTTTCAACAACAAAGGAAGTGGCAGAAAATGGGCTGCTTCTACTGCAAAATCACGCAGGACTAAAAATGTTTGACAGGATTATCAAAAGAATTCACTTGAAATTAATTTTAAACTAAGAAATCATTAGCCAATTTACATTTTAAGTTCTCAAACAATTAATTCTATGTTCATGCAGTTAATGTGGGGGAGAATATGATACATTTAAATCCTAGCTATAATGTGCAAAATCTTCAACACATTTTAAATGAAGAACTATACGTACCATTCCTATAATAATCAGGCTGTCCTTATTTTTTCAGCTTACTCAGTTAACTCTCTAATTTCCATATCCCTTTATTTCACTACAACTCAACTTTCTTGCCTTCCCCATCCCAATCAGCTTCAGGAATAACTGACTTTCTTCTAAGGCTTTGCTACAGCAAGATTCCCATACACCGACAGGCAACCAAGGTGCTTTCTGATGCCATCAGGGCTGGCTAATGCAGCAGGCACTAGTCCCAAACTCAAGATTCAGAGAAGGACCATCTTTCAAATCTCACAAGGATTCAAAGTCATGTTTTGACTGCTGGTGCATACACCTTCGCTACTACGGCCACCAACACTAAATTTACATGATTACAGGCAGGCTGGTTCATACTCCTTATATTGTTGAGTTATAGGCTAAAAACTTAATAGTGAGTTTATGGGGACATTTACATTTACATGCAAAGGATGAAAAATACAAAATGGGCATGGCTGAACTCTGAATTTATTCTTCATGAGGCAAAACATTCAAAGTACTGATGGATAAGGCTAGAGAAGGCTCAGTGTATAGGAGTGTAACAGCACCACCATCCGCTCTCAACTTGTGCTTGTAGCTCTGGATCTTTCAGGAAAAAAACACAGGCAGTGGTCATGATACTTCTTCAAATGAACAACATGATTTCAATTTAAAGAAAAAACCCCCACACCAATACCTAGAGAAAATCGCGTATAGAAAATTGAAAAAAAAAATAATTACTTCATCCTTACAAGTTCTGTGTAAATGTCTTCTTGTTTTATTTAATGAATTTAAATATTTAGCAAATCATGTTTTCAAAGAAACAGATGTCAAGGTGTATTTCATAGGGAAAAATGACACTTTAGAATGGCAACTTTGAATAATGCTAGCATGGCCAATATATTTTTATATTACAATAGCAAAATATTGCATACAGTAATTATAAATTATATTAAACAAATAAAACAAACATAATTTTTGATTCACGTAGAAATTATCTCAGTCCAGTTTTCTGTGAAATACAAAAAAATAAAAGGGTACAATGGCCTCCTGTCTGTTACTTCTGCCTGTGCCATGCCTGAACAGAGGAAAAGAGTTTCACTCCTGTTGTTTATTGATTTTCTAGATTAAGAATCCCAGTGAGAGAATTGTAACAGACAACCATAAAATTATTTTTGGTGTGCTTATTTGCCTTTCCCTTGCATCTATTTGGCCTGTGCCTGTAGACAATTATGCGTTCCAGCCTAGACTCAGGTGCTAATAATGAAGGACAAATAGAATCATATGTGTAAACTTCCCCTTCTGATGAAAATTTATATTAACTTTCTGCCACTGTAAACAGAACTGCATAGCTCAGTGTCCCTGATGAATTGGTGATGAATTCAGTCATTTATATCCCAGGAATCTGTGCATTTATGGGAAAAGATGAAAACCGTCTGTATTGTGTAACCTTGCACTTTTTGAGTAAGAAAAAGAAAACACCAGCCTGTTTAGTTCATCACTTAAAGTGTGTAAATTTCATCTCAAATACCAGATTTCTGCAGGACTCTCCGGTCTCCACTTTGGGGATCCCTGCCAATATAAACAAGCCAAACAGTGCAGAGTGCCATGTTATCGCTACAACTGTGAACTTATACACTCACAGCCTCCTGTAAAAATTGTTATGAATATCTGTGCAATATAACAGAATCTTTGTTACATGCTGAAGCTGGACAGTTTGACAGTTTGGCAGCTCTGCTGGAGAACAATGTCGTTTGGGGTGTAGATAAGAACCTCGCCAGCTTTGTTCTACCTAAAACACGCCAGTCCATTTTAAAAGCCACATTCTTCTCAACATTGCCTGGCTTTTGTTTTTTCTTTTTGTATGAGCTGTTTGAAATAAGATGGATTTCTAAATATGTATGCATTAAAATAATTAGGTATGTTAACAAGTCGTAAGAGAAATACCTTAAGAAGTATTTAAATGCCAGGCTACAAAGCAAGCACAATCAAGTTTTTGACTACAAACCAGCTACATATTCACACAGTAAAAATTTACTACCAAATTAAAAATCTGCAGAGCTACTTATACTTGAACTTCATTCTAATCAGTTAAATATTCCATGTTAGTCCAATATATCTCTATAGTGCTGCACAAATGTGAATATCAAAGACACCACAACAAGGAAATATTTTTTACAGACAACTTTACCACTCCCACTATAAACAAATATTCAAATTTTAAATGTAATTATTTTCATTATTGTAATACTGGACAGAAACTTTGGTTCTCTACATCAGCAAACAAGGGTATTCCCAGCAAACAAGGGTATTCCCAGCCCAAAGTAGCACACATCTGAAAGGAAAATCGAAGAAAAACTGAACACTTCATACAACCTCAGGAGAAAAAAATAATCATTAAATCTAGATAAACAAATCTTTTCCCAAACTACATAGCAATCTACAATCCACATTTTATCACCGTATATTTACAAGACATTTCAGTACACATCAACATGAATATGATGCAATATCTTAGAAGATTTTTTCTTTGCAACAGGCAGTTGAGAATTCTGCTATGAAAGGGCAGTGTGTTTTTTTCCAAAAAAACCACCCATTGCCAGAGAACTGGAAAACAGAAGAATTTAGACCTTTTTTGAGATTATCGAACAAATTATTTTTTTTACAGCATTTGAAAATATAGTACAAATACACATAAAAGTAAAATGTTTTTAATCTTAACTTGAATGTAAGTGGATAAATCACCTGCATTTGAGAAGACAATAGATAGGAGTCCATGTTTCACTGGTTATGAGATTGCACACCTTTTCATGATACACTTTATCTCAAAGTTGTCTGTGTCTGCTCCTATTATGCTGCGTGCATGACCTTTTAGTAAGCTGAAGAAGATACAGTTATCTTCTTTTCTGACATGCAACATCTATCAATCAACATGTTTTCACGTAATTTATTCAAGGCAAATAGCAGCTCCTAAGGCTAGTGAACCGCAGCACCATCCCAGTGATTTTGATTAAGGAACGATGTGCACGGCTTAGGTGAGAAATGAAAAATGCATACTACTGTTGATAAAGATGTAACTGAAACAGTAAACGGATCTCAAAGAACAAAACGTATATTTTTAGAATGATTCGCAGGAACTAATACAACTTAGTATCATAAATACAGGAGACCCGTTATTTGATGAACTTCTAATGTTACCAGTTCAGTTTACCTTTAGTTTTTAAGGAAATGCCTACATAGTTTTCTTGGCCTAATCTACATTTTTCTCATTGAATCAAGAATGTAAATTAAGACAAAATGATTCTTTTTCAATTTCATGCTGAAGTAGCTCAAGTTAGTGAACGTAATTTCTCCTAACAAGAAAAATTTATCACTGTACAGCTCACTCAGTTGCCTCTTGCAGTGAGTCACTGTATGCATTTATGGAAGTGAAAGGATAAAAGGATTGATAAATGTGGCAAAGGAATGGTCCCTTTAACTAATTCAAGGCAAGGCAAGCGCAATTAAATGACTCTTACCAAACAAGGAAATGTAAAGATCATTGCATCATCTATGTAATAATCCTCACCTCTGATGGAATGTGGTTTATTTTCCACTATGATTGATTTATTTACACTATACTGAAATAAGTCTTTCCTTTGGAAAAAGAAACAAAGATGCCTTATTTTTACACACTCTTATTTTAGTTACTAGAGGAACTGAAGCATTTGCTCAATCTCAAATCTAACTATAACAAAATTAAAGCATAAGTATATAAATAAGGTATTTTAAAGTTATTATTTATGTTTTATGTTCTGCACAAGCTTCTGCATGTTTCAGATGCAAGTCCAGCTCCCTAGGCCTCTTATACCACATGCTAAAAATCAGAACAGTCTGCCTTATCATGAGGAAAAGGGGTTTTCATTTTTTTTCATATTGCATAGAAATTACTAAATTCTAAAATTTTAAATTCTAATTTCAATTCCAGCATGATTCGATCAGGCCCTATAATTTATGGTATAAGATATTCACACAACACATCCAAATTTCATTTATATTTTGCAACTAAGACTAAAACCAATTCTGTTGTTATTTATTTTGTCAAAATGCCAGAATCATAGGCTAGAAATCTATTGTGCTGGTACTGTGCAAATACTGAACAACAAATTGGCAATCTCTGCCCCTCAGAGGTTACCGGGCAAGGACAAGACAAGTGAAATATATGAATACATGCAGAACAGACAGAGAGGAAATTACAATGAGACAATGAAGTAACATTGTCAGCATGACAGTCAGTGATCTTTGTATACCATCCCAACCATTGTCTGTATCTAAATATGTCTCTGAAGGAGAAGAATGAAGTATTATTGATGTGCTCAATCAACCCATTGGAACCAGCAATAAAAGATTACTGTGAAAAATTAGAAGAATGGGCAACTTTTACAGAGCTCTTTGAATAAAAGAGCTCAAAAAAAGTTTATGGATAATTAAGTGCATAAAAAATGTAAGATCAACTTTAGTTTCTTTTAAGCAGTGTAAAAAACAGGAAATACATTGTTAAGGTATAAACAAAATGAAATAAGATGAATTGGCTACTAGCATTTCTTAAATCTCTCTATAAGAAATGAGAAACTTTATCTGCTAAATCCTTGTCTTGCTTTTAAATACAACAACGTATTCTTTATTAGTTACCTGTCATTTAAAATTGTATAATGTCTCTAATTACAACAGCTTTGTGTTCTGTCATTCAAACAAATTAGACAAGGCTTTTTGCTGTATAGTTTACCAGGTGTTACATCAGTTTGGTTCAATATGTGAATGGTCCTATGTATAAATTCACTGAACTAATCTAATCTAATCTGCTTAATCTAATTTAAAAAATGTTTAACGAGAAGGCAGGAGGAAATTTCCATTCTTCTACTTTGTCTTGGTAAGAAAACTCCATCATGTGGGTGACTCCCCAGAAGGAACTCTGAAAGTTCATAAATATGAAGAGAACAAGAGAGTCCATTCCTGAGAGTCAAAGGTCCATTACTCTTCCCCTTGGATAAGGTGGAGGGCTAGGACATGCTCTCCCCTCTTTCTTGGCCAGTACAGCAAGAGCTCTACCACTTTACTGCCCTAACACTGAGTTTGTTCTCCTGTTTCATACACTCTAATAAATTAATACAGACATGCTTTTGGAGTCTACTGGTACTTCTTACCATTATAAAACCACTATTCTTGTTGCCTCTGCTTCTGTAAATGGAAATATGAATGTCCCAATGCTGTGCATCTGTTCACCGGCTATGTGCTAATATTCCAGTCTGCAGAACTTGACTTACATCGACGATCTTCTTCAGTCTCTTGTACTTTTACATTTATAGAGCTGGCTCACAGTACAATTGCCCTTCAGCCTCCTAGCAGTTGTCAAAATTAACAAAGGATGAAGTTATTAATTAATTACAGTAATGTGTAGATGCCTAAATTAGGGTCCCATTAGATTTGACACTGCACATGTATGGCATAAAAAGACCAAGTAAACACACAGTAGGAAAGAGCAAAAGGCAAGGACAAACAAAGCGTCCCCGGTTACTACGAATGAGCTGACTGTAGATACTGCATAGATGTAAACTTGAAGGACAGCAACAGACAAAGTGAATTTATAGTTTTTGTCTGGAACTTCTCTCAAGCCTTATAAGTGGCACGGGAGAAAGCATGAAGGTGGCTGAAATAAAACTGCGATAATCAGCAATGAAGGCTGGCATCACTGGCAAAATGGAAATTAAAGTTGTGGTTCTCCAGGACCACCCACAGATGAGACTGTAGGAGAAAGGGAGAAGGGATGATTTGGAAGTACTGAAAACACATAACAAGTCCAAAATCATCCTTCCACTTTCTTTTCTTTGGTTCTGATAATGCATTAGGAGTGATAGCACAAGAATGAAAAGACTGTTGCATAAGAAGTGACAGAAAAAGAAGAAAAAGAAGCAGAGATGAAAGATGAAGGATTCTTGGAGTTTTTATGGTCTTTTAGAAACCAGGAAAACACCGCAGACAACAGGAACAGAAAAGGGATGACCATGTATCAGTTACCTGTTTAGTCTGAGACTAGTTATGAGAAGGAGACAGAAGGAGTAATGCAGGCATGAGAGAAAAAGAGAAGTCAGATTTAGTACAGTAATGCTGATTTTCAGAGATCTTTACCAGGTTCAATACAGGTTCCAATTTCCCTACAAGATCTTTCAGTGAAATACTCAACAGGAATAAAGGATCCTCCTTACAGACGACAAAAAAAAAACCAAACTGAGAAGAACTTTAAGACAGTTAACTTCAAAGAGATTTATTTCCCTTGCTATTCTCTTCTAGATCTAAGAAAAAGTCCTTACTTTTAGAAATGGCAGCAACCGCCACCACAGCAGAAATTTTTTTAGTGTGGTTACTACTATTTTTACCACATGAATATTATGATGTCCTAAAATCACATTGATGTTTTGCTCATTATGGAAGATTTGAAATGCTTTTCTCATCTAGAATCTAAAAAATAACAGCATCCCAAAAATTTATGCTTGAAGTATCTACTATTTCACTGTTTGGGATGACAGCAATTGATGGTCACTACTTTCTAAACACAGTCTAACACCAGTCAAATAGAGAGATGTGTTACAGTGAATGTCCCACAGCAGTAAACTACAGAACATTCAATAATGAAAATCCCACAGCTTTTATCAGACTTTCTAAAACATGTCGCACTTTTCATTTAACAAAGATAAAATATGACCTAGAGATGACCTAATTATTGGGCAGAATGGATCTTGGGGAGACCAGGATTCAAGTTCCCATAAACTGTTCATGTGCAGATGTAAACTGAGTAATTATTTGCATAAAAAATGTGGATTACAGCATAAAAGCATAAAGATGTATAGCAGCAGATGGGAACCAGTATTTCTTTGAGAGCAGTTCTGTTTATGTTATAGCTTCTCAGTTTGTATTTCATAAAAAGACCTTTCATCTTTTCACCCTCTGCTAGGTGAACTCTCGCCAGCCTAGGCAGCTTATCGCTGCTGTCAGGAAAGGTGTTAGCAAACAGTGTGCATACCCTACGTACACGCAGTTACAAACAAATGAGCAAATCTTATACAGTTCGTTGCCAAGTGGGAACCATATCTACAATTTTAGTCTAAATACAATCAGGCTAGTATTCACACTTTTTTTTTTTTTTTTTTTCAAAAAAAGGACTCTTCTTTCCAAAGCAGAGAATGTCTTCATGTCTTCTGTGCTGACTTTAAGATATGTATGAAACTGTACAAAGAGCATATCTACTTTTTGCCATAATTTGTTCTAAACTGAGTTTTCCTACGGCAAAATATATTTAAAGAAAATTACAAAACTGAAACAAACAGCTACACAGAGCAAACACTTCTAAAATACTTGGTCCAGATGCCTGTGTTTCAAATTTATCAGTGGTTATTGTGATGCAATACTACTGAAGTAAACATGATTTTAGGCCCAAAATGTTCTAAGTGGAACTTCCAGAAGACTAGCAAATAGTACCAGAAGATGCTGTGAAACTGGTATGATAAAAAAATTAATGATTCCAGCCTGCAAAGCAAAACCTTCGCAAAGGAGGAAGAGCAGTGTGGATCCGCTAGGATAAGCTTTGAAAATGTTTTGGTGTATTGGGATGGGTCCTTCAAATACCATCCAGTTGGAAGGACACATAATCCTCCTTGGAAGAGAAATAACTAGGCTAGAAACAAGGGAAGAGCCTAAGGCCAAAGTTATGGAAGGAAGAGGTCTAAAATAAACCAATGGGTAAAAGGTTTAAGGTTTGAATTTAAAGTTTTACAAGCTGTAGCTTGCCAAACGGCAGAGAAAAATAAAACTAAATTATAAAATGGCATTCCAAAGGCAGGTGGGTTTGGATGCTAGGGTTTGGCCATTGCAATGACTATACAGAAAAAAGAACTATTGTTAAAAATGGTTAAAGAAATACAGAGTTATCTAAGAAACTTCTTTGGAAGACGCTAAAACACACATACGAAGATACACAAAATGAACAGGATAGCACAAAGGCTCAAAAGAGCAGAGCTATCAAAACTATCACTGATGACTATCAGGAAGGTTGAGTGTCACCAGTGCTACAAAGAAAGAACAAATATAATGAAAGACATAATGGATGCATGAGAGAAGATGGACCTAAATGGTTATAAAACAAATTGAGACTATTATGGAAAACACAGAGGGTAGATGGGAAATTTTAAATGACTGAAAATGCATGGTAAGAGTGCCACCATAACTGTGTTGAATATCAGCAACAGCCCATTTCACCACCCCAAATCCTCGGCAAAGTACAGTATGGAACAACCTGTCTAATGGTTGCATTCATTTCTAATAGCAGGTGAAATCTGTCATGAAAGCAGATTACACATAGCTTACACACTGCTCTCTGTTCACATCTATAACCAACACCTTTGATAACCTCTACCCCATTAAAAGCACCAGCATCAAAATGTTCTGATAACCATCACAAGAAGGGGAAGCAGAAGGACTGCTGGAAGAAAGCAGGCCCTACAGGCATGTAACCCAGACTGCTGCTACGCTAGAAATGGTTTTGCTTTTCTGTTTTATTAGTAACATACAAGTTACGTGAATGACTACACATTACTTCTTCACATATTGACCAAAAATGAACGGGTTTTGTTTTCAGAAAACATTAGTTATAAACTTAACATGGTAGGGTTCCTGGCTATACACGCACATTACTGTTATTTCGATACTTGTATTTTCAATTAAATATAAAAATCAGAGGTCAATTTACTAAGAACTTCTGGTTGTCTGATGAATCCCACTTAATACTGATTTAGTTATTTATGTTTTATTGCTATCTGATGTCCAAAATCTGCTTGTCTCGTCCACTAAAAACATAAGCCATTAGCAAAGATTTCCCAGATAGTTTAAGAAAACAAATTCCAGCCTACAGAGCATTTACTGAATTGGTTTCTTGGATAATCTATTAGACATTTGTGTTTTGTGACTGGTCATTTAAATCACATAATATTGCCTTCAGTCCCTGGTTGAAAGATTGAGGGACTAAAACTTCTTAGTTTAAATAAGAAGCAACAACGAAGAAACTGCAAGTACTGCTGAGTATGTTAGTAAATCTGTTGAAATATAAAGTTATCTACTCTGAAATAAAAACATAGCATCACAGTAATAGTTTATTTCATTAATTAGAAATGGGGAACTAATCAAATGATGTTCACGATTCAAACAAATATTTTTGTTGTAAACTCCAGTAAGAACACTGTCAGCAAAAGAAACTGGCATTAAAGCATATACACTATTATTTAATCAAGTTTTGTATACTTTTTTGTATCAATATAAAAAGAGCACCCATTTCACATAATTTACAGGTTGAACGCCCAGTGAGCAAGGTATGCAGTTTTGCTCCCCGATTGTCTGAACCCAGTTTCTAAAACCTGTCAGTCATCATTTAACCAACTAAAACTGGCAGCTCTGTTACAGAAGTGATTTTTCACACAGAACCTAATGGCATCTGAACAAATATGAATAATATCTGAAATACCATTTTAGCAGTTAGTAGGGCTTGAAAATTTCTCTGAAATCTATTTGCTCCTGGTTGGCTTGTGAAGTTATATCCTGTAGAACCTGAGCAGAAACAATTTGCTATTGCCTTGCCTTGGAGTGACTGTGTAAGGAAGATGATAACAGTTTCTTTAGTGGCTGGTAGAGGGCTATTCCCTGAAAACAACATTTTCCTGCTTACCTTGTGCAACCAGGCTTGGGAATGCATGGCTGAGATAGGGAAGAGATAGGGACAAAGCCACACAAGCTCTCAGTATGTTCCCTTCCCTCCAGCAGTACATGCCAGAAGGACAGAGCTCTAATGAAGCAATTTCCTTCCTTCAGCTGCCTTGCTACATTGACTAGCCTTACGTAACACGATTTGAAAAATCACCTGAAATTCTTGTAACCCCGGTAACAAGAAAACTTTGAAAAAGATACAGAAGTGACCAGAATTATCCTTGAAGAACAAGCTGTTTCAGAAACAAGAAATGGTCTGAATTCTTCAAAGTAAGGAGAAAACAAACAGGACCATGGATGAGGGTTAAGACTATGTGAGTAATAGAGTACTAACTGTAGTTGTGTGTGTCTGGGGTTTTTGAAGATACACAACCTTTTTTTAACATATTAATCTGCATCTTCCCCTAGCAATCAGCCATCCTGGTTTTATGCATATTTACCAAGGTAAATCTTAACGCAGTGTAGGCATTTTAAATGACGACATGCCTGAACTCAAAGTAGAGTTTATAAAAAACATTAGGTCTGTTAAAAGTAAAACCAAAACTCATTCGCTTTCCTCAGTCTCAGATAGAAATTAATGAAGTCATCAGGGTGCTGGAGCAGTCAGCAAATGCAAATGCTTCCTTAAGGATTGCTTATACTGCAAGCTTCAAATAGAAAGGGGTGAAAATAGGAGCTACTCAATCACTGGCTAACTGGGACTGTAGGTTTGAGATTTAGAAACACTATTAATAGGCAACTGTTAAGAGAACTGAGCCTTTTTTCATTGTTTCCATTTTGAGCAGAAAAAAATAATCCCTCCAACACTGTGCAGTTCTACAATAATGCATACATAAACCATGAGTAACCATGGGTGTTTTATTAGTTTAGAAAAAAAGTACAGGGTTTACCAGATACATAGTGTGTTTCCCTAAATTTGCAGAGAATATGATTGTAATTCTTTCAGAGTATTAAAAGAAAGGACTGTCATTTTAAAATAAAAAAATATACATAACCTTATATAACCAGCAGGGAGAAGTGGCAGAAATAAGAAGCAGGGACAAGAGACCACAACTTCTGACTCTCTTGACACTGGAGGACTCTTCATTTTTCTCTCACCATTAAACTAACACCACTTTAAACTATTTATGATCATAAAACAAAGTAAGCCATCAATTCTGAATTACATTTTTGAACATGGGAAATATACCCATCTACCTGCTGAACAGATAACAGAAATAAAATCATAGAATCATAAGGCTGGAAGAGACCTCTGAAATCATCGAGTCCCACCATGCCTGTCTCCCCACTAAACCATGTCCCTAAGAAACTCATCTACCTGTCTTTTACACACCTCCAGGGATGGAGACTCAACCATCTCCCTGGGCAGCTGTTCCAATCCCTGACCACCCTTTCAGTGAAGAAATTCTTCCTAATGTCCAGTCTAAACCTCCCCTGAAACAACTTGTGGCCTCTTGTCCTATCACTTGTCACTTGTGAGAAGAGCACCCACCCCATCACAACCTCCTTTCAGGTAGCTGTAGACAGTGATGAGGTCTCCCCTCAGCCTCCTCTTCTCCAGGCTAAACAACCCCGACTCCCTCAGCCGCTCCTTATAGGGCTTATTCTCCAGCCCCCTCACCAGCCTCGTTGCCCTTCTCTGGACACGCTCCAGTACCTCAATGTCCTTCCTGTAGTGAGGGGCCCAAAACTGAACCCAGCACTTGAGGTGCAGCCTCACCAGCACTGAGCATAGGGGCACAAAATATTTCCTAGACATCAGTGAAGTTGGGTTTCATTGTATCAGCTGAAAAAACAGAGAACACAAACCAGCAATTTTGAAGGTATGGATTTTTTTAAAAATCTAAGATGGAGGAAAGGAATATTTGTCTCATAAAGTTTTACTTCCATTTGCAAGACGTGTTTCTTGGCTGTTTGAAATATAATTAAGGGACATAACCAGAATGGAGGCTAAATTGTGTCCCCCATGCTACAGAGAAAAAGCTATATAATTTTTTCTATACAGTCTGTAAAGTGTTATTTTCTCTAATAGCAGATTACAGCATTGGTGTAAAAGGGAAACTGCTTTTGCAGTTTTCACTGTCATGTTAAGCAAGAGGAGGTATGTTTTTATTATTATCTGCATCACAGACAAGACTCCAATAGGCAGGAAGAAAGGCTGAACCACCAGACCTTGGCCAATGTTTTGGGAAGACAAATCGATAGGGTTCTTTAAAACAGTAGAACTGGGGAAAAAAAGGCAATGGCAAACTGCAAGGTGAGGTACTAGGTTAGGGTTCCTAACAACTCTGACAGCACGGGAACCATGGCCTTCTCCGTAGTCCCTCGATTACCACATCAGAGGAAGAAAACAGGGCAAGGAGCCCATTGAAATTGACAGGGAGGAAACACAATCTGAATTGTCCATATTATTGCCAAAACGTTGTCATCTAAGTAAACTAATCAATGTAGTTATGTAGTTTTCTTCTGCATGCCAGAAGCCAACGGAGAAGTGAGGGACGTTCCTAAGAAGAACAATCTGAAAACATCATAGAAAGTCCTAGTAACAAAATGACTTCAAGCATTTAGCAGTTGTTATAAAAACATAATCAGACAGAGGCAGTCTTGTATGGTAATCTTGACTACAAATAAATAAGATTTCAGAGTTTTACATCATTGTTTTTAATTACCCTAGAAAAATCATCTGTGGTATAAAGAACACTACTGTAACTTAGATGACTCTACAGCCACTGAATATTATTCAGTTATACCGGAAGGTATTTGCGGTTGTTTTTTTCTATTATTACTGAAATCTCTTCAAAGACACAACATTCTTGGCTCTTTAGGAAATAAACTGGCTTTTCATTGTACTGCTCCAATGTCTTGCACAATAAAGGACCAAGAACTTTAAACGTAAATCTGTCCATATATATTTAAGACAGATACTGATCTCTCCTATCTCTTCCTAAGAAAGAAGTTGGAATCGGGTAGTATGCATCCCACTACATGTAACATTGGAAGAGTGTTAATTTTCATCAGCTAATTTAAAGACATTTTAAAATGTTTCTAAATTTATTCACTTAAAAAAAGAATGGTTCTCTTTGAGGTGGTATCTAAATTCTTAGATATGCTAACTGCCATCGCAAAGAGCAGGATTATCAATTGTTTAATTTATGCCTGCTAAAATATATTCTAACCTCTTCAATTAACAACCTTGTTGCAAAATTTTGGCTAGAAGCATTACAGACAGAGACAGACAGAGGCTGACAAAAAACTAGGAAAAGCCTAATCTTCTCTCCCAAGTAGAATCAAATACCTAATAAACTGGTGTCTGTTCTGTTGTATTTTTTCACATTTTGTTTTTCTTTAAAACTTTCTTACCTTACTAATATTTAAACCAGAAAAGTTAGCTTTCCAGGTGTGAACTGCATGATAACTCTGAACAGCTCTAATATAATTTTTTCTGTCCAAAAAGCTGCAATCTTAACCCACTTATGCTGTGATGGTGACCACAATGTTCACTGCATTTCAGTTCAAAATTCACTGTTAACTTGTGCTTTCCAATCTTCATTCACATTTAAATCCTCTTGTATCAGCAGAAGAGCTAACTCTACCGTGAAGCATATTTCAAAGTCAAATAAAGTACCTCTTTGAAAGAACTGTAAGTGAAAAGTCCAAGAGTTTTCTTAAATAAAATTGCTTAGTGTTAGAGGAAATTATGTTATACTTTACTATTCTTAATAGTATCTCATACTATTATTTCGATTCTTTATATTGTCTAAAAAATGTATTTGATTAAATTAGGCCAGAAAATTTGCATTCCCATGGATTTTTATTCTTATATTTGACTAGATTTAATTAGAACAATGTTAAAAATTGATCACACAGTTTACACAAAAGAAAAGATATCTATTTAAAATCAGTATTTTACTAGCTAACTTCTCTAATGCTTCTACTTATATCTGCTGCAATGCTATTGAAAAATTTGGTATGATTTTCACAATGACCAGCATTTTTTATTTACAACATAAAATGTTTTTCAGTAATTTCTGTATATTAATGGGACTTTCTGTACCTAAAAAAATATTCTAGTAGACACAAAAGACTATTTTCTGTGATGGGTACTGGTTAATGATGACAGTCTTAAGACTTTGATAAGTGCAATTCGCAACTTGATTTCTTAAGCAAAAGTAATACCCAAAGACGAAGTCACTTCTGAGTTGTTTTTACATTAAATCAGCTTTATTTCCAAAAACTACAAATGGAAATATATTTTATTGTTACAACTCTGAAAGAAATATTTTTCAGATCCCCTTATCATTGCAATGATTGCTACCCCATCATACAGCAATTGTTTTAAAGATACATCAAGAAAAGTACGGGCAATCTCTGGCTAGCTATTTAAACTGCAGGCTTTACATCCAAGACATCACTGCTGATTAATTTACCTTTTGATTAGAATTTTCAAAAGTGTGGGAATATTTTAAAACCTGTACTTTTTAAATTCCATTGAACTAATGAGGCGGATCAAGGGATCATGGTAATATTCCTAATGCTTTATGCTTCTTGATCCTCTTCAACGGGGTTTCTAAAAAAAAGATTTCTGTATTTGTTGTTCATTCATAATCAAATAGGAAATCAATGAGCAGTTCTGCTCTGGACTGCTCTAATTTGGATAGATGGCCTGAAATGATGCTGTTTTCTTTACACATGAAGCAAAAATTCGCCCAAAATAAAGGATGCTGTTCACACAAGAGGAAAAGAACATCTACCTTGCTTGTTTTATCATGACCTATACATCCTGACCTACATTTGCTTGATTTTTCACTTGAGTGAGTGTTTTGGGTTTGAAGATGATGTTAGAGAAGTCTCTGAACTTCCACTTCTTTCATGTCCCTGATACTGACTTTTGCATTGGGCTATAAGAACCCATCACTACTGATTATTGCTTGACCCTGTAAAGTGCTGAGGGGCTCCCTGGGAGCAAAACCATGAAGAAGAACATTTAAGGATCATGATTAATGGCATCACAATAAAATATTTAAACACGAATTACTAATTACATCAAACCAGGTTCTCAGACACCTTTTAAAAATAGTTCAGCTTCAGTTACTAAAAACATTACATATTTTGACAATTTTTTTAACAATACTTTCTATGCAAAAAAAATCAATTTTCAACTGTAATTCAGAGGAGATATTATATATAAAATTGTTTGCAAAAACAAAGAGGAATCTGTAGGTCAAACATGGTCTTACCAGCATAGGTATAAAAAAGATTACTCATTTTAAAAACGCAAACTTGTTTGAATATTGCTTTATCTTTCAGTAGGAAAAATGAATAGTTGATCAATACTTTTATTCTATATTTAGATTAAAACATTGTACAAGTGATCATAAGTTTAGTAATTTTTACAATAATTTTCCAACAAGTGAGGTACACAAGATCAAAGCACGTGTACAGCTACTTAAAATGGGTTATGAGTAAACAAGCACAAGGTAAAATTTTGGGATTCTCTTTGCCTTGTAGGTAGAAGGGACAAGAATGGAATTCCACAAGGATACTGAACCCAAAGGATCACACTTACCTACTAGGCAACAGCTGATCAGCAGGGAAGCATTGGGTGAATCATAGTAATGGTGGGGTGAACCTCAAGTATATGTTACACATCTCACTCGATGGACACATGATAGTTACTTATGAGGTTTTATGGACCCAATATAAAAACTTAACTGAAGTATTAAACAGAAGACACATTTGTATCATGCTGCTCATTAATACCACACAGGAAACAATTCAAGTGACTGCCACTCATGTGCGATACTGTTACCAAAGTCTCACCAAAATCAAGGTATCCATTATGGTGAAAGGGAGAAGAGAATGATCCTAAAGCTATTAAATGGAAGGAAGATAAAAATATATTCTTCTCTCCATCTTTTCATTGAGTTAACGTATCATTTCCAATGGTTTTAATGAGGGCTCAATCACAGACAGCCTTTAACCCAAGCCGTTCTCTCAATTCAAGCTGAATAAATCTGTTACCGCAGCACTGAAGACTTCTATTTGTCTGCTGTGTTCATGAAGCATGTTGGAAGCACCCTGTTTTGCCCAAATATTTCCCTGAATCAAGTATGATTTAAAAAGCTGTGAATAAGCTGTTACCACAATTATTTTGGAACGTGAATTCCAAGAGGGAAAAGCATGACAAATCCCCATGATGATCATTGGTGGTTACAGTAAGAAATACACACTTGGCAGTCTGCCACAAATTGGTAATTGTTTATGCAAATGTCTTTGATTTATAGAAAACAAGAGAGCTGTCCTAGTCTAGCTTAATATTAGTTGTTACTAAGGCTCATCTGCTAGTAGTGAGAACACAGGATGAAATCTGGGCAAAAACTTAACTGAAAGTTGTCAAGTAAGGATTCTATGTAGAATCTTCTGGTTGTTTGGGACCTTATTTTTTGCTGTTTCAGTTTTTTGGTGTATGCGGTTTTGGTTTGTTTTCTTATTTTTCCCTGTGATGAGTTACTCACATTGGTAATAAGAGCTTCATTAATTGTCTAATACTTTGTTTACCTGTTCTTTCTCTCCTCATTTGCTTGCCTGCTCTGTTTGCATGTTTTGTTAGCCCTAAGAATCCAAACTCTGTGTGCATGCATCCACCTGGAGCTGGATAAACTTATGTGGAGCTTGATAAATTTGATAAATTTCTGAGACTTCCTTTCAAAAGTAGATGACTGAATACCACGACTAAGGAAATCACTTCCAGTCCTTTAGTTCTATATTCATACAGCAAAGTATAGAGAATTGTATATGCCTTAAATAGCATTTATGAAATTTGTCGTTATTAGTTCATACAATATTGAGACCTCATGTTTCAGTACCTTCTCAAAATATAAAAAAGCTGAAACATTTCTGTGATGATATTATATGAAATTAAATATTTAATTTCGCATAATATCTTCAGAACATTTCAATATTTAATAACTATTCAGTTGGAAGGTACTCCTTGTATCAGTAATGACAATGTAATAGCCAGATCAAAGATCTTCACATGTAAACTGAGAAGACATAATCATATATAAACAATATCTATTTCACACAACAATTTAGTATATTTTGAAGTACATATTAAAATTCAGTAGATTTATAAGAGTCCTACTCCACTTCCCAAGGATTTCAAGAGTTACACCTACAGCATTCATTTAAGTACAACACAACGTACTAAAAATTATATATATAGCAGACTCAATCCCCTCTTCTTGTTGAACTTGACTGGAACTCAAGTGAAACAACTGTAAATTGACATTAAATTATATTCTGTGTATCTCACAATTATAAAGGTTCACGATTTCTATAGCTACATTATACAGCCATAACAAGGCAGAAATGAACTAGTCTGAATATGAAACTCCTTGCTTTTGTCTACATCAGACTTGCAATATAACAGGACAGTCACTTTCTTAGTATTAATACATTGTATTTGTCTTATTTAAGCAGCTGAGTAGAATTTACTTACAATCACCTGGTTCACAATCTTTAGTTGCCACTTTGCACATTTTCCTTCGCTATATTCAAGGTTATTAGCAATAACATGTGATTTAGCTGGCCAATGACAACTATTTAACATAAATGAAGCAAAAGTCACTGACATTTCAAAAAAATTCCTCTCACTTAGCCTGACATTTTTAGAAATGGGATACACAGACATTTAGCACTCCAACAGGTGGTAGAAACTCTGAATATGAAGAATTTGTTTGTGGTTATCTCACAAACAGAAATAATTTTAAAGTAGCTATTACAAGCAGATAAATAATTTAATTATTCAACTTCATAAACCAAGAAGTATAGAGTATTTATTTAAATACATAATAAAGCACTTAAGATGTAAAGTATCTTTAATTAAAGAGAAAAATATAACAAGTTATGTAAGTCAGAACGGTAGTCAAGTGCTCCAAAGCTACCGTCACCATATAAAATTGTTTTTATTGTACTAGTATATTTAGGGTACTAATGAAATGTTCTCCAAGTCTGTCTTTGTCACAGGACATCCACACCAGATCTTTAATTGGAGCGCTTTTTACTCAGGATTTTTATTCTGTTTATTGGGATTTACTATGAAAAGATTGCAAGGTGGTCTGCATCATAGGCATTTGCCATTTTTATCTTCTTATAAACCACCAGTTACTTAGTTAAAATGTAGCTTAATGTTTCCAGTCACTGCCTGGGAACTGCTAGGACAAGAATATTAAACGCATCACAAAGACTTCTGAAAATGAGAACTATTTTGAGGAAAAATTATGCAGTCAAGCTTAACTCATCTTCTTTATTTCTCTGGAAGACTATGATTGAGAAACACTACAGGATTTTAATTACAGGATTTCAACAAGTCTGCTTTTCAAATACATTTGAAGACATTAATTCAAAATTTATAGTGATGTTTGGGTCACATTCAGTAGAAATACCATTCACTGCAACTACTACAGCCTGGGATTAACACGCATTCATTTTTTTGTACAATTACATATTTGATGAAGTTCCTTGGCATGACTTTTTTCTCTGAAAAGCTTATTTAATTTATATTTACTGTGATATACTCATGGACTATGAACACATCTAGCACTGATGTTTTCAGGACTTAAGCCATATATGTGTTAACCAAATTCAGATAAGCACAGTAAGCAAATGTCAAGAATAACGCCTGGATTTGGACAAAGAAAAAGCATGTCTCTGTATCTTAGGATGATATGTTGATTAAGTTTTGTTATCAACCAGAGGCAGACTGACCCACAAACTAAGTTGATTCCTGAAATCCATCCACAGCTCCACCCTAAACTGCTTTTGTGAATCCAGACTTACATGAAAGGGTCCTGTAAATCAATTGATTAAATTAGCATGCGTGATGTAATAACTTCTTTATAAATAAAAGCAAAAGGAACTAGTTTCCAGTCCTGCCTATCAACAAGCCACAAGATATCATCATTAAAAATATAATTAGCCATGGGAGTGTCCATATGACTTTTGAATCATCATTACCCCCACAACAGACTTTTTTCTCTTTTTATTTAGGAATTGTGGTCAGTATGGATCATGTTTTCGCATCAAATAAAAAAAAAAACAAACCAAAACCAAAAAACAGTGCTACTCTTAAGACAGGGTTCAGTTTTCCGTAGTGAAATTTTGACAAAATGTACTCAGTTGTTTGATAAGAGCACAGGCTATCGTTTCCTAGGATCCTGTACTGTAGTTATGCCTAAGTGATAATCACTTTGCCTGTTTTGCCTGGATAGAACAGTTCAACAATGAATCATCATTGTCTTGTTTTAACAAAAAACCAATACCATCAACCCCTTTCATCTGTCTGCAAATGCATCTAGGACATAGTTTTCAAACTTAGGTGCCTACACCTAAGACACCCGAATAACAGACTGTTAAAAAGTGCTGAGCAGATACAAACCCCTCTAAAATCAATGGTCTGTATTCTTCCCTGAATACAATTGATCCACATCACTCAAGCAGCAAAAATGAAGCATAAATCTTTCCTACCGAAATAGCCACAGATTGCCCCAACAAAATTAAGCCCCTGGTAACACAGAACTGGATGTCAGGGAGCAAAGGCTGAGCAGATAACAATTTATCCGATCAACAATCAAGAAGGTATGGGACCATGCAGGTGAACACAGCACTACAAAAATATTATGCTGCTGACTTGATGTAAATGACTTTTTCTGTTTGACTCTTTCACTCCTACAGCATTGTTTCTTTGAATCACAATGCAATGCTAAATATTTGTTTTGCAATACTTAAGGGAATTTATGTATTGGCTGTAGCAACGAGACTGTATTGAATTTTTTTTATGGTATATTACACAGCTATTAAAATATCTTCCAATTCTGCTAATGAATAGAAATGTTCATTTTACTTTGAAAGAAAACCTGTAACACAAACAGTTCCAGTCTTCATACTGAGTGAGAATAGCACTAAGGAATACTGTAAAATAGGTCAATTTCACCTGTTTTTCTTTTAGCCACAGTATTAAAAACAAAAGGGAAGTAATCTTTCTAAGGATAAGATAACTTTAAGATAACTTTTAAGATGACTTTAATCTAAAAATAAATTGGGTACTGTTCTCAGGCAGGGGTATTTTTTTTCTAAAATTAGTCAACATGGATTTCACTAATGGCCCAACAAGCTTTTACAAGAGCTGCACACTCTTCCATCTTACATTAATGACCAAGGACGGTATTCTCAGAAATACCGAACACTTCGTCTTTCAGGGAAACTTGGGGTTTGAGAGCTTTCAGTACTTTGGAAGATAAATTTGATTTAATGCACTTCTTCAGGCTTTTATTTTTCTACCTTATCTAAGATAATTTCAGCTTCCTATTCCATTCTATCCAATACTGTCAAGAAGCTCTACAATTCAAAATTTGAGAAATAAGTCTCAGCCACTTCTTATTTACTTCAGTTATATGCCAAAGCACTACCATTATTGGTGTTATTCCCTTCCTATGTATACTCTTACAATTCTGTACACCTTTATTCATGAAGAGGAGACATACAGCTTCCAAGTGCATGAAAGCTATGAACCTAAGTTTCCAGGGCCAATCTTCATCATATATAAAAAATAACAAAATACGTTTCCAGGATGAAGTAAAATACATGAACTTTGCCCATAACTATATAATACCTATGACATTAGAAACAGTGTATGGATTCTTAGGCTGAAAGACCAAAGATAGTCTGAAGGCTGGAGTACAAATTCAGTTCAAGACATTTCCATCAATCTAATATCGTAGTAGATGATGTCAGAGGGAAATTTTCAGAATGACTGAAACTAGAATATTGCACTTATGTATTTTAACTACATCTGCAGTGGTTGCTCATTAGTTGTTCAATACCACACTGTCACGTTCAGTCATCCACAGACTGGGAAAATGTTCTCACTTCCAGGATAATCTCTAATGCTGCCTTCTGCAAGCTGTCTTCCTTCCTGTTTCTGCTTAATATTATTTTTTGTCTCTGTGTACTCCTTTGTCCTTCCTTCTGCATTGCCTTTCCTTTAGCAACTCCCTAAATCAGTCCTTCTTTTCTATCTTGTTCCACAGGGGTGCTGGTATTCTGCTGTTTAAAAATAGTCAAAGCTAAGAAACTGCAACAATAATTTCTGTGTTGGGTCTCTCTTCTTCCTGTTGCAGCTTCCAGAATGGTGATCACAAGTTTAATGCTGGCAAGGATATTACAGTTGAATTTCAGAATTGGCCTATTCTCCAAATTGTTCATCCTCACAGAACACAAAGCTAAACTCTAATTTTCATTCCCATCCCACTCTAGCTGTAACAGCTAGCCCTCTAGTTTTAACCCTAAAGATCACCATACATAAAAATGCATCAAAATAACACTTTTCAGCAGACTGTTAGAGATAGGCTGTTTAACTAGGAACAGAAGTTCATAACATCTCTATTTCACTGCTATGATCTTGACATCTAACGTTTTGTGCATTCTGGGGAATACCATAAAATGAGATAACAGCGAGGAACAGGCTTTATACAGCAATCAGAAACACAGTGGAATTCCTAAACAGTTCATTCCCAGATATAGCTTTCTGGTTTTCTTTTTCATACTCGTTCCTAATCTCTGTTGCACAAACCACTGAAAACAGAGCTATCAGAAAACTGTAAACTGGAAATGTAATACAGAGTATTTATTTTTAAATACAGTTTGCAAAGTGTCCTATGGATATGAATTCATCTACACTTCATTATTCTGAAAAACTTTTATTTCATTCTTTCCATATTTGCTGCCTTCCTACTCCCTGTAAGTATCATCCCCTATCTTCTGTGTTCCTCTTGTTCCTCCTATAGATGCAGCAGCCAATCCTGCCTCTGCAGTGTTCTAGAAGTCTCATTCAAGATTACCATGTTTTTAAAGACTTTTCAACAAAAAACTGCAACTTCTGCAAAAGTCTTCAGCCCCGGTAACAAGCATCCATCCTGAAGTCCTCTAGTCTCCTCCATTCCCTTCTGTCAATTCAATAAAGACTAGCAAGACAATTATTTTTAAATCCTCAATTGCTTACCTATCTAAACATGCTGCACAAGCACAGCCAGAAGCAAAAGGAAATTAAGGACATTATTTCATAAACCAAAATATCTATTCCTACCAATTTGCAGTACAAATCTTTCAGAACTTTCCTGCATCAAAGCCCATGTGATGCAAGCAGTACCGCTCTTCATCCTTCCAGAGGAACACAATAAAACTGCTTTCTGCCAGGGAGAGAAAAAATCCACTCCTCATCTCACTTCACTTTTTAAAAGCATTCTCTCCCTGAGTCTCCCGTTCCTTCCCATCCATAATGCGAGCACTTCCCCCTCCCCTCCAGGGTACTTTAGCAACAATTGACTGGCTCCCATTTTTATAATCCAGCTTTCCTAAATCCCTAATTAGAGCCCCTACTTTGATGTGGGTATCTCAAAGCCGGTTTATAACGTATCTTTGCAATTTTGTCACTAATCTGCCTTCTCCACACCTACCTAAAACAATTGAACAAAAATAGAAAATCAAGTGTCTCTAGGAGGATCATCACAGCATACAACTATTTCACAAGGTTCTGGGCTGAACTGCTTTGGAGACTTGATGCGTCAAAAAAAGACACACTTTCAAAACTGAACTTTATATAAAAGTTCAAAATCTTCATAACTATTGTTTTGGGGTTTTATTCCCTAATGATTATGTAGCCTATTAAATAACTTGACTGAAAATACTTGCCCAGGCAGGTCTACGCCCAAAGCTTTGATGTGCTTGAAGACAAAGTGCAGCTGCAAGGATTTGTCCATTCAGCTCATGGAACTCAAGGAGAGCCTCCGAAACCAGGCTCATACATGACTGTCTTAAACACCAACTGCATTTACTGTAAGCACAGCAAAGTAAGTTTTCAAACCATTCCCTTTTTGTTTTCTCTCTCTGTGTAAAAATCTTATTTGGCACACTATGTTTATTTTCTTATGAGTTGTGGTGCTCATAGTCACTGAAGAATTACAAGAAAAAAACTGAAATACAATTAGTAAACTACATAGCTTCGTATTCATCAGAACTCTCCTTAAAAAGAAAAACAGAACAAATTTTTTTCACAAGAACAATATTTATAAAATCAAACCCCAAGAAACACGTTCTTCTAAGCCATATACCCTTTGTGTATATTACAGCAACTGAGAGAGTTAAGAACATACAACCGTTAAGAGGGAAGACACACACAATACAAGAAGTATTCTCATAGCTTCCTTTACCATGTAAAGCTGCTGCCAAATAGATAATTTTACTGATATGCATTACAGCAAGCATCTTTCATTGGAAACACTTCAAACAAGGAGAATTCCACAAGAGAGAAGGCTACTGCCTAATACATTGCAGTGATATGACCTCTTGACCGCAAGTTTTTTGTATGTTTATCACAAAAGGCTCTTGACACCTGACATTTTCAGAGATTAATAAAAACATTTTTTAAAAAAACCCAACCCTATAATAGTATTTGTGCTGAAACAGGTGAAATAAGATGCAGTGTACTCCAGTACAGCTATTCATTTTAAACCACTTCCCTTTTTCCGTCTGTTTTAATTTTGGCTCATTATTAAAAATTCTTACAGATGGCAGAGCTACTGTATTAAAATTCACCTCCTTTTGGAGCAGCTTCAGAGCAAAAACATTACCCTGATTTTCATTTGATGGGAAACTCTTCTATAAATTTCATAAGTAAAGCTAGCTAAAACTGCCTTTTCATTAATTTCTATGACTTCCATATGGTGGGACAGCATAGGTACTGGAAGGAATCAGTAATGGAGGGATCTCCCACTACTTATGTAAGACTGTATGATTCCTGTAAAATCAAAATATAGACTAAAAAAATTATCTATCAATACAAAATTAGTTACATACTTGAAACATGCTCAAGATAGCAAAGGACCAGGGCAATGAATTGTACAGTGCTGAAGAATGGCAATTTAAAAAATATACTTAATTCACTGTCACATATATACTGCAACTATAAGTACTTTTACAATATAACACACTAATTGCATTATTAATATAATGTCTATTTCTTAGTAAATTTATCAGAAAAACAGAAATTATCACTAGGGGGATGTAGGGAATACTATAAGACAGCAATAATGAAAAAGCATTTCAGAAAACATGATTCAGGCCACACACATCTTCCCTTTCTGTTTCCACTCCCTTCTATCTTTCCCCTCTTCCCAGTCTCCTGCTCACTGCCCAAACTCGCTCCATCCTCTTGGCCCCAGCTGGCCTCTGCCATCTCACAGATGCTTCCCTCGAAGTCCTCCTGGTCCTTGCCCAGCCCCTCTGGCCTTTCTTCCTCTTTCACCACCCCTCATCAACCCAACACCCAGCAACTCCTCCCCTTGTCTTGTTCTAAGTTCCCAGACTATTACAGCTGCCGACAGTGTGGACGAGAGGTGCAGTGGTGCAGCCACCAGCGGCCCTGCCCCGCAGTTGAGAGTTGCCCTGGTGGGACACTGCTCCTCACCTTCCCCGTGCTCAGCAGCTGGAGGGTATTCCCACATGCGGGATCTTTGCAGGAGCCATGTGCTTATATGCTACAGCTTCAGGTTGACTACTCTTTCTGCAAGGAAGAAATGACTTCAGGTCTGTAGGCTCTGCAGCCAACCAAAGGAGCACAATACGCTCCGTCTTCCAGCTGCATGCAGACCATGGAAGTCTACTTCCCTCCAATGGCTTGGGAGCGCGCCTGGGGGAGCTGGCTCCTCAAGGCACCCGTGGTCTTCAGAAACATCACCCTAAGAGTTGCCTTTAAAAATACCTGAAACCTCACCTTTCAGTATTTAATGACCCAGACACCAGAAAACTCTCAGAAACAAAGACTGTCATTTGTCACACCAAAACAACAGAGCAAGCTCAAAGGGAGCTTTTAGAGGCAAACTGACCCATGGTTCTGAGGGTGAGCTGAAGCGGCTCTCCAGTCCAGTCCACTGCCTGCCCAACCCACTCTCTGTTTTTTTAAAATCCCTGAACAACTACTTAGTGCATTGTATACACTGAAAAATGTGGAGGGGAGAGTGGGCTCTTGTTTATCATAATATTTTTGTGTCAGGTAACGATGATGTACTTTTAAAAACTTGTGCTATATCTATCAAAAGTGGTGAGGCAGGCGGAAGCTCAAAGAGTGTTGTTCTGGTCCCTTGGCTATGCATTTTAATTTTTTCCCACAAAAATCTTGTTCAGTCATTTAACAGAATGAATTGATCTAAACAAAATTGTTTAAGTCACCAGTTTTAATAACTTAAACCAGCATACAGGAACTCTTGATTTAAATGGCAGGTTTTTAATCTTGCTTTGTATTTGCCTAAGAAACAGTTCTTTTTCACTGACTCATTGAACCATTAAGCCACACTGCTCCTCAATAAAACATGAGTTCTTACGTTAAATTAGTTGTTTCTTTTTGCTATTATGAAATGCACATTTCAATTTCTTAAATTTTTTACTTTTAATTGTTAGATATATTTATTTTGAAAATAATATTGCTTTATTTTTTATCTTGCTATAGTGCATTCAGATGGAAATTAGAATTTTATTCAAAATAATACTTTAAAACTGTTTTGTATTTATTAGATTACTAAAGTATCTAAAGTTTAGTCATTTATTACACAAGGACTCCTTTACTCTAGTGAGCCAACAGGCTAGTAGTTCCTGGTAATCAGAGGCTATTTTCAAAAGTGGCTACAGATACATACAGATATATAAAAAAACATCTTTCCACTGTTTCTAAAAATTAGTTAGGTACTTGACTGCCAAGAAAATAATCTGGAAAACGAGTTAGGTGATTGCCCTTTCAGTTACCCCTGGATTTGTCAGCCCTGAATTAGCACATCCATGAGGGTCAACAGTAACGTGTTCCTGTGCAGCAGAAACATTTCTGCAATAAAACAAACTGGGCAAAAACTAGCATTCACTCTAATTAAGAACATTTTAATGACAGACACTTAAATGGATGACATGGCAACTTACAAAGAATGTCTCAACTCAGAAATCCAGCATGTCATCCTTTGATTCTGATAGCAGTTAAAAAAGCAGAAGCCTTTGCTTCATTGAATTTTGAAGAGAATTCACTGATGCAACAGGTCTGGTTTATCTATTTAAATTCTTATAATAGGCTGCAGCAGTTTTGGACCTATGCAAGTGTTTTCATGCTTTAAATGTTAAACCTAAGCTGGGCTATTTTGAAAAAGAAACCCATTCCAACGTCAATAACTTAAATCGGAATTTTAAAGGTATACATTTTTTTCCTTAGTACTACTTTGGATACAACTCATCCTGAAGTCTGGATATCTAACGCCTAAAATATGCTGAAGGTAATATCTTTAATGAATTCCATGGCATTGAGTGGTGATATTTTAACTCATTCTACTGTGCTGTAACACAGAAAAATGTATATGGTACAATATTTACAAACCTTACCAATGAGTTTATTTATTTACTGCTAAGTCTTGTAGTCCTTAAAGAAAATAGTTGTATAATTAAGGATGAAAGTATGAGGGCAGAAAATTGAAAGAAGTTAACTGTATCATTTGGAAATCTGGAGCAACAATGTTATATGTTAAACATAACATTTGCCTTAAGTATGAGCTCGTATTTTTTATGAGTGTATAATAAGATCCTTCATTTCTATATTTCAGAAATAGTGGCTTTTATTCCATAACTCCTGTTATTACCTTTGCGTCAGTTAAGCTCTTTAAGTATATGTTTATTTTTAGGAATGTGTTACACATTCTCTATTAAACATAGCAGACAAACATCTGCTTATGTCCTCTTCAATTAAGTAAGTTGGTTCCCCAAAGCACTTTCAATGTAAATTTATTGTGCTAAATTTATGTTTTCCTTGTTTCTACTGCTATGTATCTCCTACCATTTCTGCTGCATGACACAGTCACAACTGAGTTATAATATTATGGGTTAGCTGGCACTACCTACCAAACTCTTACCTTAGAGATTACTGGCCAAATGCAAAAAAAATCCTAAATGTCAAGGTATTTATCATATTTTTTTTTTTTTACTTTCCTTTTGTAGGTGTTACTCCACAACTGAACTAAAAAAAAAAAGTATGATTCATTTTCTAAGATCGAATAGCATTGCTCATACTTTCTCACCCAAGTACTCCATAGAGCTCAAATAACACAAAAATTAAAATTTTGCATTCAGTTATACTTTTCGTCACTTGATAAAATTTGGCTTTGTTTCTTTTGCATTTCTCAGAGAAATCACACAGAATATGCTTGAAAATCCATATTTTATGTCATTAATATTGATTGACTCGGATTTTAAAAGTAAGAGAGTCTGGCTATACATTATGAGTAAACTAAAGCAGGTACAATTTTGTTCTCAGCTCTCTTTCGTTTTATGTGGGTAGTAGGGAAGGCAGGCATGTCACCACCGCACTTTTTTCAAAGAATTCTCTAAGTGCAATATCTATACCATGCCAAAGACCAAGGTGTTTTCTCCCTGTGTGAAGAGCCCAGCAGCTGCAGTGGGCAAGGACAGGGGCCAGTGGCCAGAGGTGGCCAAAAGAAATGGGCAGGCGTCAACAGGCATCAAGGCTGTGAACTGGAAAGCTGGAACTGTAAAAATGGTGTCTGTGAGAAGAAAGGATGGGAGGGGTTGTGAAGAGGTGGGGAAGATTCATTTGACAGGGAATGTAAAGTAACGTGGGAGAGCCAAGAAATTAAATGGAGAACGTCACCTGCAGGAAGGAGTATCCTGAATAGACCACAGGCCACACAGGATGTTCCTAACACAAGTTTATTTTGTCCCCGGGGCTCCTGAGCTTCTTAACCTTCAGTTCCCACTCCACAATTTGTCTTCTTTCTCTGGTCTCTGCTTACGTAAGCCCCCAGTATCATCCATAGGTCTTCGTCCTTTCCAATCTAATAAGACACTGCTGCTTTCTCTTTTGCTTAATACAGGAAACCTATTGTTTCTCTATAGATAGATTATAGAAAATAATTTTAAATCTCTAACTTTCATGATTAGTTTACCGACTAACCCATATTTAAGAACCATTAATATTGACTATCATTGAAACCTGTAAGGATAGCTGCCTTTCCTTTTCCTTTTCATATTTACCAGGTATGCAGAGCACACTTTTCAGTAACCATCACATTTCAGTCATTTAATAAAATTTAAAGGATTCACGCAAAGTAGAAGCCAATTAAATAACACATCAACCTACCCATTTTCCTTGATTTCCTGTGTTAAGTCAATGCTTTAGAGTATATTCTGTGGGACAGATTTCATTTAACATTCCTTGGTTTGTTATGTCTTTAAAACTCCAAAAAACATCCATGAGTATGGTAGCATGTTTCTAATTCATGTGTAATTTAAAAAAAAAAACTTTGAGAAACATGTAAGACTGTCAATGGATAAAGGGTAATGTTAAAGGTGTTCCTAGGACAAAAATATTATCTTGTGTAACTCGTTACTGCATAGAAGGTAGATAAATCCTACCATCTTCACTGATGTTCTCACTGTGACACAACTGTACCTGTTTGCCAAATGTTCTGAATGCCAAAAGAAATTGCTTATGAAGTCTTGCCTGCTATTATGTATGCTGCTTGAATTTCCATTAAATGTTCTTATTTTCTTAGGACAGCTGAGTAAATTACTCCAAGGATACAGATTAAGAAGATGATATTCAACTTCTCACTTCGGAAGCACTGTCATCCACTTCCCTGAAAGTCCAGTCTATGAAGGAAGTAAAGAGCAGCAAATCTTGCAGAGGATCTGATCTACATTTCAGGCTCTGATGACAATTTCCTAACATGATTACTATCATGCCAAAATACAGAAAGTGAACATCTACGTATTCAGAATGCTAGAGAGGCTGGTAGCTAGAGGGGCTGGTAGAAAACACATTTCTACTTCCAAAGGATTTTTGTTTCCTACTGTGTTAGGTCCTCAACCATCTGGAAGAATCTGGAGATGTTCTGATTTAGGACAAATACACATAAAAGATCTCTGCACTGCAACATTAGATAACTGTATTCCAACTGTGTTTCTCTTTGCTGTTTGAAATAACAGCTCAAGCGCACTGGGGTTCCAACTCCTTTCTCAGATGGCTATATAAACCAAATAAGCACCTTATATGAGGCAGTGTTTTATAGAAACCCTGACATATTTTTCATGTTATAAGCATTTTGCTTTCTGTGATTTTTTTTTTTTGCACCATTACTGTCCTACAGCAAGATTAACTGTGATAAAGGACCATTAGAAATAATCCCACTGAAATCACGAGTTTCCCACAGCAGGTTCAGTGTATCTCGTATCTCAAATCTGCAAACACAAGAACTGAGCTTGCATTAGTGCTGTCTGTATCAGATCACAGATTCTATCATTAACTTTATTTACTTGTGAAGTCAAATCTTGAAGTCTGGGGATAGATGGTTCCTTATGGCTTGTTGCTTATGAGTTAAGAGAAAACAGACCATTTTTTTGCCATTTCTCCTGAGGAAACTGATCGCAAAAGCCTCAAAGATCAACACAAGATGAACTGTTCCTGTTTCCACAGAACATTCTGTAGAAGAATGAAGAACAGGGCCAAAACCATAAAATCATCTGTGACAAACAACTTTTAGGCAAAATTTTCCAGTTTCTGAGGTTTGTAGGAGGTCTGCAGTACAAAAAATAATCAGATGCACAGGTCTGGGGTGCACCTGATGATGGACCGATGCTACATCTGGAAGAATAATTCGTGAAATGAAAGCTCTCTTACTGGAGAGGTTTACTATAATTTTCTGTATTTAAGGATACAGTTAAAAAGATAAATAAAATAAAACAGAAGGTTTATTATTTATAGGATACCTGGAGATATGACATACAGGGAACAGCAATCTTTCCTTTGTTTTTTCATTTTATAGAAGAATTTCAAGGAAAGAGTATTAGATGACAAATTACAGTGTGAAGACTTTTAAGTGTGAAAACCGGCAGTAGAGTTTGAAGCACAGTTAGATTCTTGGACAGTCTGGAGAAAGGCAACTGATGGACCTTGACAATATAATTAATTAAAAAATCATACAGCCTAAAGAAAGCAACAAACAAAAAATATATGGATTTTCTTGGAATTGTTCTGTATCTCCTGGCAAACATTAATTAGATTAAATGTTTTGGTCTGAATTTATAAAAGCATCATGTTCAAAAATTACATATACTTATGTCCTACTCGTATGCATAAATGCCATATAAACACGTTGCAATATATGTGTTGTATATTATGGTATAATCCTAAAGACCTAACAATTTGAACTATTATGATCAGGTGTATAATACAGGTAACTGCACAGCAAAATACAACACAGAATAAATCAGTAACGATAATCTTCCCAGATAAGGAAAGACATCCACATCCCATCCATTGCTGTGACTGCAGCACAAGCAGACAGACAGACACGAGGCAAATTTTAACTAGGTTAGTGGTACTGCTGGTTGTGACAGACATAGCTCAAGGCACACTCCAAAAGTCAAACAATCTTGATAAATACTCAGGCAACTGAGATTTTACTGTGCTCTACAATTCTGCAGATAGATACAACACTTCACATCACAACCTAAATCTTAAGGCTTAAAGTGAATGTCTTCCTTGACTGTATCTATTTTCCAGAGTTTTCACATTTAAATTCTTCCTGAGAATGACTTAATATTGCCATTGCAACATTATTCAGTGTCTGGTTTTCAGCAGAAACACACCAATTTTCATGGGAGATAACATGCTGCTGAGCTCCTTGAATCTGGGCAGAGTTTAATAGTAGAGACCCCAGTGATAGCACTTGTTTTTCACAAAAATCATTGCTAACTATCTATCACTTAGCTAGCAGCATCTCTGGAATTAAGTGGACAGCTTCATTAGGATGGGACTGCATGCTAATTCTGTCTCTTAAGACTGCATTTCCAAGTATTTGGTACACAATTGCACACTATTTGGGATCAAAACATCCAGTTTCTCAAAAGATCTATATAACTTCAGCAACCACTTGCTAAATAAGAGACTAAAAGTTTAGTATGCACAGCCATCAAGCTTGATACGAGAAAAATACACAGATGCAGAAGTTTGTGTGGCCAAGAGAAACAGACAAGAAAGGGTGAAGGTGAAAGGAGTGCAATGTGGAGGTCAGGAAAAAAAACCTGAGCCAACAAGGACAGACAAAAAGCAAGCAGAAAGAATAGGGAAAGGAGACCCTGTGGAAGAAGAGCCAAAGCCAGCAGGTGGAAGGATTCACTGGGAACAAGAAGAGATAACCAGTTTACAGATTTAAAATAAATCCTCAAATTAATAAAACAAATTTCAAGGTCAGTACTAGAAGCATCTATGGCCTCTTATGGGAAACAGCCTACTCTGGGCAGTGCTTTATTACTACTATCCCTGAAAGATAGTCCATATCAGTTTTACTAATTAATCTCTAAATCCAACACCAAGCTTGAATTATTATAACTAACAACATATAAACACTCCCTTCCATGCAATACAATAATGAACATTCTGTGCAGGCTTAAACACCCCCATGGCAGCAAAGGCTCTATATAAAGTAATGCAAAGTGACTACAAAGTAATTTCGAGCCTAATATGCATGCTCAGAGATGTAAAATCCACCCATTCAGATTCTGTTACGAAGAGAATCTGCCCAACCTAATTCCTACAAATTACACTTAGCTTCAAAAGGATCTTCAGATTGTCTTCTGACAGCTTAAAATATTTGCGTAGTTGTGTTGCAGAGGATGTACAGGGCATTTCTTTCTTTGACTGACTGGCATACTGCAGGATTGTTTAAATTTTCAATACAATTGACTGCTTCTTTGTAGATTAATTTGATGTCCACTGTGCAGAATCAGTGGCCTACTATATTTCCTAAAATTAGTTACATACTTAGCAGGGCCCTTCTTAGACATTTACAAATATACAAGTTCTACCTCTTTCTGTTCTGAGATCCCTAAAGAAAAACACAAACCATACTGATTGCACTCACATAGAAACAATTATTTATGGAAATAAGTAAATGAAATAAGACAGAAATACTATCTGTACCAAATAGCTGTTCAGCTGTGTCGCTGTCAAACCGACATAGATCCCATCAATTTAAAATAATTATTTTTCCTTTGCTACACTTAACCAAATTCAGTTCACACCAAAATCAATTTAATATTTCAGATAAAATCATATATTTTTCTACATATGCATATATTTGGTCAGGGAACATTTTTGTTTCTTGTTACATCATCTTGTCTTCTTTCAGTGCATTGATTATATGGCATCCCTTATTCATGGACTTCTGCTCTATTGCTGTACTGGTGTTACATGTTATTTTGCCTTTAACTTCAGAGGAGCTTTACTGATCAAGCTATACGATGGTACTTCCTTCACATTACCATGAGCTTTCCCACTATGGAGGTTCACAAGAAGTTCAGCTGTACTCCAGCTTTCTTAAATATTTGGTCACCTTAGCTGCAGTCTGTCCTCAAAGATGACATTTAAATCAAATTATTTTCAATAACCTGGACCCTTCTGCACTTCTGATGTTCCTATCCAGTGTTTCTGTTTTGGCTAAGGTTATTTATGTCTGTCTTTACCTGACTGAACAGGAGAAGAGCTTCTCACAGGCCTCCTCAGATATAACTATACAGCTTATCTCCCTTTGGCTCTGTGTTCTATCTATTTATCTTCATTGTCCATTTTATCATCTTTGACCTTGAACTTTTAGTGCCTTCCCATAACTCTCACA
>JAUMJM010000011.1:23282500-23292500 GCA_033558235.1 Neomorphus geoffroyi
TTTTTAAATACACAGAAGGACAAAACCACGTAAGAAGGCAAAAATTTGATTTCTATATCCTCAGGATAATCTGAATGCTAGCATCACGTTTTTCCTTTTGTAGATATCATTTATATTTTGTATCAATGAAATGCTAGTGGGAAGTAATATGCTAAAAAAATAAAACTGCTTTGGAAAAATAATTTTAAATATAGTCAACTGAAACAGCTTCTTATCGATAAATTCCCTCAAAACATTTAAAAAGATTATCTTGGTAGAACTGACTTAATGAATACTCAAAATGCAAGCTCAACTCTACCCTGTAAAGCAATCATGTTTTTTTAGCAACTATTTTGACCTTAGTGACACAAACAATTAATGCTACAAACTTAATATCAAAATAAAATTCTACATCTAATGCAGAATAATCTGTCAATGTATTTAATCAAGGATACACTTTTTTCATGTGTTACATATTCTAGTATCAAACACTAATTTTAGAAGGGAAAAAAATGAAGGTGAAAGGCTCAGAAATGTACGAATGTAGATATGAGAGAGAATGTCTCGTCGTAAGCCAAAAAAGCAGAAGAAACAAGTCTGAGAAGATTACAGCTTGCATCATATTTTGATAATAAAAATCTACATTCACTTAAGCAATATTTATAAACTGATAAATATTGACAGTAAGATAAAAAGTTGCTTACGTTCTAATCATACATCTTCAAAGCCGACCTGATGACTTGTGACAGCACCCAATCCATATATCACCAAGTATATATTACAATATATTACAGAATACTGTCATTCTCTCTTGATACATGGATGAGGAATAACTCCCTGATTTAAGTCAAACTTCTCATTTCTATATAAAGATCACAACAACATAGTTCATCAAGCCACTAAGAGGACTGTCCAAACTCCATATAATTGCTTATAAGAACCTAATGAAGTCTATTATTTTAGATTGTTTACATTCTATAAAGCCACCAATTTGTGATCATAACGTTCGAACAAGATGCAAATCATATATAATACAATTTTTTTTACTTAGCCCAGCTGCTCTTTACATATAGTCTAAATTTTCTCATGTTTAACTTTCCTCAGTACATATTCATGGCACAGTGAAAACTTACTTTGTGATTTTACCTAGCTGATACAGTTATTAAGCATTAGCCTCGCTTTACGTAGCTTCCCAACTGAAGGAAATGTAGTAAACCCAGCAACAATTTACTTGCTTCCTTTAGAAAAAGCTATAATAAACCTGATTTGTTTATTTGAAGGCCTCGAATAAAATGACTCAGAGAAGCCAAAACCAGAATGTTACACTATGACATTAGTATATTATACCTTGCACATCTTTAAACAATAAAAAATCTTCAGAATAATAACTGCAGGTACAATGGGATTTGCTCTGTTTTTCTACTTGTCAAAGTTTGTTAAGCAAGTCACATATTAAAAATGGCATTTTAGAGAGTTACTACGGCACCAATAATAAAACAAGGCATTATTTTCCTCTTAAATCATATTTCAAAAGGCATCTGATAAAAAACAAAAAAAAAGAAACTGAAAAAAAAGGAAGAAAAGTAAAAGCAGCATAAAGCTGTGCCCATTATCTAAAGGACATCCTACTGCATGTTTACTAGTGTTTATGTTTCACATCAACATATTTTATAGAAGGATTTATATGCCTAACTCAAGTTGCATTTAAATCCTATGGTGCAGACCCTACCATAAAATGCCTCTTGAGTCCTATTAACTGTACCCATGGTTTTACTTTGCCTGTCTGCTTATTTAAGATCTAATCACAGTTTTGAAGAAAAGATTGTCACTTCTAAGCCTGTCCCCTCAGAACCTGTCTGTTATTAGTACTCAACTGGATATTTTCATCTTCAGTTGTTATTCTCTGTGGTCTTTGCAAATGCTATCTACTGGAATCCGTGACTGTATGGACAAATTGGCTACAAATGTCTAGGACTGCTGCTCTGAGGAACATGTAAGTGGCACATAATTCTGCTGGTATTTTTTGCGTTTTAAAATGTTTCACTTAAATTTAGTTTTCTAAACATTTTCACCAATTAAATACACCCTCTTTCCATAAAGATTTTAAAATGCTGTTATAATCTAAACACCTGAATAAATGTGATGGCATGTTTTTCAATGAAAACAGTATTAATTGTATATATTTGTCCATATATATAAAATTTTGTATGTAAATATATACACAGTGTGTATATGCAGATAATAGTGTGTATATAGAGAGAGGGTGTAAGCCTGCTAAGAAATTAATGAAGACACAGAAACCTGTATTTCCTCAGACTGTAATACTGTGAGTGCTCAACTGTTAACACAGAATACACTTGAATTTGAAGCAAGGCACAGATTTAAGCTTTAACAACTTCTCGTATTTCAATCTACAACTATTTAATTCTTCCACATTTTCTGTCACTATTTAAAATATTTAACTATAAATATAGCTAGTGTACACTGCTTAATTCAGCACTAAGAATGATTCAATTTTAAGAGCTATTATGACCTGTTATTTCAGAGGCCCGTACACATGCAATTTATCTATCATGTTAAAACATGTTGCTATAAAACAGAATTCTTATAATATTTTCTGTATGGGAGACAACTTTCATTCCATTAAAGCAATACCTTTGTAATGAAAAACCTCAGTATTTACAAATGAAGGGTTTGAACTCCAAAGGTGCTAAGTGGCCTCAGCAGATGAGAGGACCAGACACCGAAGACTTTCCGGAGTTCAGAGCAGGTACTGGCACTCTGCAGAATCAGACCCCATGTTTACCAAACAAACTGTTTGGACTTCACCACATTAGTACAATCTGCATCCCCTGACTGGCAGGCAACTCTTTAGGTAGACAGAGTAGAAGGAATTATGTTTGTGCAGGTTTTAAAAGGAAAAGCTATTTTGGAATGACAAAAATTAATCGATTGCTTTAATAATTAAATGGCGTCAGCAGTCAGACAACAGTTTAAATTTACAGTTTTAAACATAAAGGCAGTTCTCCATTAACTCATTGAGAAAACAAACAGACAAACTTAAAAAATGTTTTAAAAGTGAGAATGGACACATACCTACAGAAAAGCTGCTTCTCTCTTTTCCCATATTTTCAAAATCACACATCCAAATTGCACTCACGCACACACAGACTGGCACATGCTCTTTTTTTTTTATTTCAGTGGTCCTGAACTAACCAGCATTTTTTATTTACACCTACGACAGCAAAGCATCTTTATTGTGAGAAGTCACTCTGGTCCCTTCACCCCAGCTCCGACTTTGGAACAATTCATCGCAAGCGAAGCGAAGTCTCAAGTAATGTGGCCCTCTGGTGGAAAGCTCTGCATCACATCCTACGCGACCGCATCGCACAGTAAACTAACACATTCTGAAAACATGCACTGCAAGGCTTCGGCACAACTTTTATAAATACATTGTGGGATTTTAATCACCAGGCAAGCGTGGTGGTCTGCAGCGCTATCAGCAAGACGCTGCTGTCACGAAAACGGGATTCTGGTGTTTCAGCATTAACATGCACAAAATCAACAACAAATAACACCCCACGCTCTTCACTTGCACAACACTTCACATTCACCACACACAGAGGGTCTGCGGAAGGGTGCCCGCCTCAAAACAGCCCTTTATTTGTTTAAAAACAAACAGGAATCAAAACAAACTTACCTGCTGTTGTTGCAGATGCAGCAGTTCTACTGTGCTTACTTCAGTGCTCGTGTCACCACTTGATCTTCCATCTCTGCTGCCAGCATCTAATTGGCTGCTTAGAGTGCTCATTCCATTTTGATTCATTGAACTGTTGCTTATTGTCTCTGTCGCAGATTCCTGCATCATGACTTAATACCTAAAAGTGATTAAGAAGTATCAATTAACACACGCGGCGTTACACCTTCACATTTCCATTATCAAGATGTCCCTCTCTGCCAATTACACAGACAGCATCTTTAGAAGAAGAAAAAAAGCCTCGTGGAGCCGTTTACCAAGAAATGCGATGCAAACTCTGCTTTCATACAGATACTAATCACCGGAATTATGGTTTCTATAAGCAATCTTTGTGTGCTTACATTTACTGGCCAAAATAACACACCATGCAGGCAGCATGGTCAACAGCATTTATGAACGACTACATTTTAAGGTCTACCTATAAAACCAGTTTAAATGAAGGTACGATTTCACACACTGCTCTATATTTCCTATTATCTAGCTTTGACAACCATGGATGACTATACAGCCTTATTTAAAATATTCACTATCTTGATTCTGTCAGAATTTTACAGCATATCTTATGCAAGGCTGTTGTTTAATGATGCACAGCTAATCATACAAAATTAAAATTTTGTAAGGGTGTTACAAATCATATGGTATCAACCAATGATAAATAGTATAATGGGCTTCTCTTTTTTGTGACTAAATAAAATTTTGCCTTGAAGGCATTTTAAGAAAAAGCTCCTGCTGCAAACACGTCAGATATTGCCTATTTTTTTAATCAAACGGCTGATATTCATTTATTTTTCTGACATTTAAAACATTTAATACTGTCCTTCCTGGGAAGTAATTAAGCTTATGCATGAGCAGCAATCAAACTGTTCACTTGAAGATGACTTAAAACTCAATTTTAACATAGGCAAATAAATGAAAGATATAAAATTAATTTTCCAGGCATGTATTAGATATGAAAGCTGGAAATAAAATCTATCAAGAATATCACTAATGATTGTGCTAAAAACAGCATAAATTATGCATATTACCTTCTCTACAGTAATAAATGTTTTATCATTTTCACTGCATAAATATACTGTACTTTCAGGATAGCAATGAGATGTCCTGCCAAGATCAGTTGAAATCTTTGCAGTAAATAAAGAACCAATGTGCCCTTACAAACGAGAATTTCAAGGCACATTTTGTATCTGTAATATGGAAAGGTCAACATCTCGCCTCAGAGCCACCAAAGTCCTCGCCTGCTCTCGAAGGGTCAGAACGGACCTCACTTTCCTTCACCCTCACTCCCGATGTACTGAAAGGAGTCCCCACAACAACCTGGATGAGCTATGACTTTAAAGACATGTCTGAAGGGAGAGAGATGTGTAAGCAAACTCAGGAAAAGAAACAAAGCTTCCTGCTCAGACTAATTATTGAACTTTGTTATTTGTTCCCTTACAAGGTACAAGCAAGAGCCTTTCTCTGGAAAAAAAAAAAAGGCAGGAAAAGGATCATTACAACTTCAACAACATGCATGGGATATTAATCAAAACGCTGTATGAATTAACACAAACAAGCACCCGCAAGAAAAAGTGCAAGTATATATTGTGTGAAGAAAGTTAAAATAGTAAAAGACAAGTTACTTAAAGATGGTCTGGTAAAAAAAAACAGGAGGAAAAAACCCCAAACACAAACACAATTAACATACATAAAGGAGGGCAGCTGTTACAGCCCTGTAAACAACAGCAGCACCAGATGTGTTTATGAACAAACAGCCCTTCTTAACTTCTCTTACGAACATCAGCAAAGAAAAATAATAGACATGGAAAATGTGATACATGCAGTGATGAATTTTACAAGGCAAAAACAAAGCTAATACTCTTTTCTGAGATTAGGCAGCTAATAAGTATTCAAATTAGGCATAAATTTTACATGTACAATGTTTAAAATATTCAGAGAAAAGGGTCTGATTGCCCTTAGTAGTTATATGAAAATTCTAATGCGGGTATGCCACAACTGTGGGAGCAGGCAGCCCTTTCCGATTTTTACAATATTTACTTTCAATAAAAAGACATGAATATCAGAGTGGAAATCTATTTAAAACACTTCATCAACTGTATCGTTACAAGGATTTGGAAATTTTGGAAATTCAAGCATTAATCCTCTTTTAGTCAAACAAAGACTTAACCAACAGACAGGTTCATCTTTTACAAATTCAAACGTTAGACAATAACAGTGGTACATTTAGCCAAGCACATTAAAAGGGCAAAGGACTGTAAATGTTAGATAATCAAAACATTAGAAAACACCTTGAATTTTAATAAATAAATACCTCGGCCCCCCTGTTTTTACATCTCTCCAACTCTTTCATTACAATTAACAGAGAAGGGTTAAACATCTTCCAGTTCATATTAACCAAAGGGTTTTATGTCTTGTGGATTTTGTATCCTTGCAAAGCCCCAGAGTGTAGTTCGGGCTCTGCATTTTAAGTTAAAGTGTCTGTGAGCCAGCAGAATCAGCTTTAACATGACCAGTAACACTACTCTGGCAACAGAAAACAACAAATCCAACTTCACGGCTGTGTACAGAGAGAATAAAACTACAGAGTATCAATACTAGAAAGAGTAATTTATTTGGACATGAAGTGGAGAAATACTGAAGTATTCATATGAAGAAGAAAGAGTCTTTAGAATTTCATGTTGAAATTAAAATGTTTTTTCTAGTTGTAAAAGGGCAAATTAAAAAAAAAAAAAATACAGAAACTTTGACTTGAGTAATGATCTGTGCTTGTTGCCCACAGCTCCCTTCTCACTGCCGGCAACTAAAAAAGGGCTGCTGAAAAACAGAGGAGCACACAATCTTTTTCTTTACTTTTGTTTTCTCTTGTATACACACACATACACACGTATACATGTATATGTACTACCAACTCTAAACCTCATAAATTAAAGCACTGAAAACACCTATACAAGCATCATTTCTGACATCTATCTATCAGTAATTTCAGTTATTGGTAGCAGAATAATTTGAACCTGCAACATCTTACTAAGCAAACTAATTCACTGTTTTTCTTGCTTTTACAACCGTAGTGCAGGTTGTTAGCATAATAATCATAAATAAATACAAAGCAAATACAAGGACTGCCAGATACTAAAGCTGAAAGTTTAGTATTTAGAACAGGACAAGAAAAAATATACAGGTTCCTGTTTACACACATTAATACACATTCACACTTTCTAATCCTTCTCTTTTTCTCTGCCTGTCACACTCACTGTCAGTCATGAGTGTGCCTACACAGACACGCACACACTCACACACCTGCATTCATAGACACATACATTCACCAGCACCTACTTCTGCTGTAATTCCCAAACTCTTGTTGCCAAAGGTGAGATATAACCGCTGCTACTAGGTATTTTAAACAAAGGTATGGGGAAAATATTTGCTGCTTTCTGCAAGACAGGATGAAATTGTAGATTATTTAGCGTGTGGTTGTGCTGCATCAGGTTGAGTGTCTAATTCTGCCAAGGTAACCAAGCAATCACCCATACCAAAAAAGAAATACTGGTTTTATGGAGTTAGAAACGACAGTTTTACTTTTCTCCCCACATTTCCTGTGCGCGTGTGCGTGTGTGCACGCGTGTGTGCTTTAAGCTGGCAAGTCACTGTACAGATACTTATTCTCTACACCACTTCCCTTTTGAAACATTAAACTGACACTGGAACTGACTGCACAAGATTGCATTTTCTCTTCCTAAACAACTTGAATTGAAAGGTTACTTAGTGTAACAATATTTACTTGCAGAATTGTGTTGTTACCAAGGGTATAATGGATGGTGGCTATGCAGGTTTACGCAAGAATGAGTGAAGCATGAGGCATTAGCCATGTGTTTGACATGTTTCAAATTGCTATAATCCAGCATTAAACACACCCAGCAATTCATGCCATTTCTTGCAGCCATAATCTTGAATAAAGCGTGCACAACCGCTTATTATATAAATTAGTATATGACTCCCTGTTATAGTCACAACAGTGCTTTTGTGTTTATTTTGCATCAAGATGTGGTCTTTTATTTGTACAAATAGCAGGATAGAGAGCCGTAGCTCAATTAGACCTCCTTACTTTATGATAGGGTGTACCGAACGCCGGGCTCGCGGGGTTTGTTTCGCCCTGCCAGGTAGAGGTTCTGCTGGCGCCCAGGTCCCCAGCACACAGGGCTCCGGCTGCCGCCGTCCTCGGGACGCCGTTCCCCGGGAGCGGGTGCGCAGCGCTGCCGCCAGGGGGCGCCGAGGAGCCTCCCGCCCCGCCCCGGGGCGCTCCCGCTGGGGCGGCGGGCTGGGGACCAGGCCCCCTCCTTGGCACCGTTGAGACCAGCGAGAGGCTTGAGCTCTCGCTGCCAGTCGGTTCTGTCCCCACACGAGTGTCACCGTCTTTGCACCCTCAGGGAGTGGAAAGCACACCTGCACACCAGCCATTGACACTGGAGCCATGGAGACTGGCAGCTGCCCTCACAACCCACCTCTGGAACCATAGAATGGTCTGGGTTGGAAGGGACCTTAAAGCCCATCCAGTTCCACACCTCTGCCATGGGCAGGGACACCCCCCACCAGCCCAGGCTGCTCAAGGGCCCATCCAGCCTGGCCTTGAACACTTCCAGGGAGGGGCTATCCACAGCTTCCCTGGGCAACCTGTGCCAGGGCCTCACCACCCTCATGGTGAAGAATTTGTTCCTAATGCCGAATCTAAATCTTTCCCCTTCCAATTTAAAGCCATTCCCCCTCGTCCTGTCATTACTTGCTTCTGTAAAAAGTCCCTTCCCATCTTCCTTGGAGGCCCCCTTCCTTCAGGCACTGGAAGGCCATTTCATATACCTTACGGTCACCCCAGAGCCTTCTCTTCTCCAGGCTGAACAAGCCCAACTCTCTCAGCCTGTTCTCATAGCAGAACTGCTCCAGCCCTCTGAGCACCTTTCATAGCCCTCCTCTGGACCCAGCTGCCTGCCCGGTGCTGAGGTAAGCCCGTAAATCAAGGCAATACCCCTAAACCCACAACCCTGCACAGGCACTGAGGTGCCATGGTTGCTGATGACACACCTGCAGCACACAGTGCTCAGTGCCACACACCTGACGCTGCCCAGCGCACTCATACTTTTACTTCATTCCTCTTTCTAAGACAGTGCCTAAAAATGAGCCTTTTAAAACTGGCCTGTGATGTAAAAGCAGAGGTGAGGAGCTAGACTTAAATAATGGTAACTTTTGTGCTCTGCTGGAATTAATTCATCATTGACACAAGGCACAATGCATCTGAAGTCTTGCGCTGGTATGTTAAAAGTCTTTAATACTTAAGATTGCCTAATAAATCAAAATGCCAAATATGAAGGACATAGCTGAATGTGTGAGAACAAAAAATTAGACAGGCTAAGAGGATATTTGTTTTTTTTTTTCACTTTATCTAACACATTTAGCTTTCAAAGCTTGAGTTAAACAGAGACAAATATCTTCACTGCATATTTTTTTAATATGTAAGTAAATGAATATGATTAAAATATTAATTAGGTCAACTGCTTTTGAAATACTGTAAAATAAAGTACCTATATTAGTAAGTTTAATATTCTACTAGCTATTCAAGTATGTTTTCTTGGTAAAAATGTATGCTCCAGCTTGTTCTGGAAGGTCTGTCAGGAAAATGGAGCTTCCAGTTGTGAGTTGCAGGATGTATCTTAGCACAATCGGAAAGAATACATACTGCATCTGCATCTGTGAGCAAAGTTAGCATCTTTGGTAAGAAAAAAATAGAATTTTCATGGTAAAAACTCAGTCTCTTCAAATACTACTAATCACTTTACTATTTAGAGTACACTCACAAGCGATGATGGCAGTTGTGAGTAAAGTAACAGTTCAAAAATGAGTAAAACAGGGCAGCAATGGGGCAACAGTGTCTGGATTCCAACACAGAAGGCACTGCTATTGTGAAGAATTCAAGCTGTAGTACGAAACTTTTCAAGGGGTACTCATATGGTGGGTCACTGAAGGCTATTTTGAAACACAGATTTATAATAAAATTGACAATTGGATTTTTGCACATTACTATGGATGAAATTTATTCACTAGAGCCAAGAGCCAGCAGCTCAGCACCCCCTATATACTCTCCCCACACAGAGTGCCAAGTAAAGAAACGTGTGTCCTTTCTGCAGCTCTATCTTAACAAGTGCACTTAGCTGCCTTGAGAAGGCTTCAGGAAACCAGATTAATTGATTTGTACTGAAGTTAACTGCAACTGGAAAAACA